>JAOWBN010197103.1:0-15116 GCA_028565015.1 Pinguicula moranensis
CCAACCTTCTACTACTTATTCTTATTTTAAGAAGGTAAACCTTCTAAAAAATAAGCACCTCCTGACATGCTTTTTTTCCTTCTAAAAAATAAGTACCTCAATTTTGGCACGGCGGCGGGGCTCCGGCGACCAGAGGAGGCGGCGACGGGGGCTCCGGCACAGCGGTTCCAAAAAATTCCGTAACCTCCGAGACACCTCTATTCTAAAAATACTTATATTTTAAGTACTTGCGCAAAACACCACCCCTTCTAAAAATAAGAAGAAGTAGTAGAAGAAGGCATGCACAAAACAGAGCCTTAATAGCTTCTACTTGCAACTCAGATTACTTGAAGACTTTTTTTTCTCTCATGCACCCCACAACCACCCACCCACTCCAAAATGCTCTTTTATTTTTTGACCGTTACGCACAACCCACCCTCTCGATGAATAGTCGTCGTTAATGATCATTTTCCTTACCACCATCCAGCAGCACTGTCTGTGCCCGGGGAGGTTTCACGGCACACACACACCACAATTTGGCCTCACGCCGTCATATTGGTTTATCCATAGTCCATGGCATTATCGAACGCATCCAGTTCATGGCAAGATAACAGAGCCTTGGATCAGCTAGCAATCGAGGTAAATACGGAAGGCGCAAAAACCGGTAAACGGCTTTGGATTGACGCATCCACATTAAAGGAGGCAGGGGTTGCGTTCTACTACTCAAATTTCCCTGTGGAATTGATGGAGGAAGAGATGAAAAGGGCATTTGGCGAGTTGGGTGTTGTTTCCTCCGTAACAGTTCCACCGCTCCGGAAAAAAATTGGTTTTGTCCGATTTCAGGCGGTGGACAACATTGGACGGACGGTGAAGGCTATGAACGAGATCCAGGTTGGAGGAAAGATGATTAAAGTCAATATTGTTAGATGCCCAAAGCAATTCTCGCCGGCAGCTATGAATAACGCGACAAGGTAGCCAGCTCGTGCAGCAATGCCAAAGAAAGCGCCGGAGGTGCTAAAATTTACTTACAACCCGGAACCGGAGGAGGAAAAATGGTTGGAACAATGCTTGGTTGCGTCGCTGCAGGGGGTGTCACGAATGGAAATTCTCAAAGAAATACGAGGATGTGAGGGCCTAGAGTCCATTAAAGTCTCGATATTAATGGCCGACCGCATGTTAATTCAACTTGAGTCGGATGCTCAGAGGGTGTGTTTTTTGTGGGAGGAGCATAACTAGGATGAGGTTGACTTTATGAATACACAACAATGGTCCCTCCAAGCGGGACCGCACCCACCTGACCGCTGGATGAGATTAACCAGAATTCTGCTGAATGTGTGGAATCAAAAATTCTTCAAGTGTCACATAGCACTAATCGGAGAATTACTGCATGTGGAGGAATATATGTTCGAGGAACGTCCAGATTACATGGCAGTTCGCCTCCTAATCAGGAAGAAGGACCCCGGCAAAGAGGTCTAGGGATTGATCTTACAATAAAAGAGCACATGTTCCAGATTCGGAACGTGAAGGAGGTGAAACAATGAAATAGTGGTTAATCAAACCAAATGGAAACTCAATGGAACATTTGGATACGCTGGACCCTGAAAAATGGCCAGACCTACGAGACTCGGGACAGAGCAAACCCAAAATGTACCGAAGCTTGGAGGGGACCAAGTTGGACCTAAGCAAGCTGGAATGCCTGATGAGGAGTGCAGGAGGAAGGCTTGGATAAACCTGGGTGCGGAGTAGCCCGAGAAATACGAGTCTCGATAGCACCAAGTGGGGATGAATAGAAGTTAGAGACATGGTCCAGAAGGCAGATGACATAAGTTCAGCACAGAGGAATATTGGAAGCAATGATGAAACATAGGGTCAGATTATCCCGGGCTTGGTAAATCAAAGTTTGGAAGTAGGTCAACAGGATGACCTGTCTTAGCACTGCTCGAGTACGTGTGTCGCTGTTAAAGGAAGTGCACAGACCAAACAGGCGGATAGGGAAGGCATTGAGGACCTGTCTAAGAAATGCCTAAGTGTTGCTGAAGGAAGCGCACAGACTGAACAAGCGGATAGGGAAGGTACCGAGGAGACTGCATCGTCAGGGGCGCGCACTGCAAACTCTCAAACAAGGTCTGTCACGCAGGCATCACCGTATAGGATGGCAGAGCTATCTAATGAGAGAGGGGTTGAGAGCCTTCAGAGGGCAGCTGCTTCACCTAAGCTAAGCGTATACAGAGTGAGAGATATTGTGTCTCCCAAGCCGGTCAAAGTGCATAGGAAAGCCAAAATATTGGAAATTGATGGGAAATACCATATCCCCATGGGAGACAACCTTGATTAAGGAAAGGGAGTAATACAAGTGCATGAGACAGTTGAAGCTGACGCAAAAGATCTTGGTCAGTGGCAAGAAGAGATGCATTAGGAAAAGGTGGTTGTTAGCCCTGGGCGATTATGGTCTGAAGGGAAAGAGGAGGAGAGGGCAGAGACAATTTATGAGGTAGTAGAAACAAGAAAGCATACAGACAAAGGTAAAGCAACAATTTATGAATCGGAGCCAAGCCAGGGATCTTGAGGTTACAAAGGATCTAGACAGGAGCAAAGGAAATGAGAGAGGCTAACTAATTCCAGTAGAATCCATTGCTGAAAGAGTTAAAAACCCTAAGGGGGGCGAAGCGGACAAACCAAGGAGAGACATGTTTCAGAATATTATGTTCTGAAATAGTCGTTGTTTAAGGCAAAGAGGTACATAAGGAATTGGCTGAAACAATTTCCAATAAAGGTCCTGGCCATTGCAGAGCCTTTTTTGAAGGAAGAAAGAATTAAATGGATTGCACAGTCACTACATTTCTCAAACCTTGCATCAAATATGGAAGTTGGGGGAAAGCTATGGGTTTTTTAGAAGGATGAACAAATATTCAAAGTAAGAAGTGTACATGAACAGGCAATAACTGAACTGTGGAAACTGAATAGAGTAGAGGTGATGGTAACCTTCATATATGGCAAATGCTTGTATTTGAAGAGAAGGGAGCTTTGGATATACCTTGGTGCACAAAATCAGATTTTAATGTGGGGCGTTCGGATGCAGAAGCAAGAGGAGGCAATCCAAGACTGACTCTACCCATGAAGGAATTCAATGATCTGATAAGTGCATGTGGTTTGATGGACCTTAAATTCAGTAAAGGCAATTTTTCATGGTGCAATGGCTAGATAGTGAGGCAGCAGAGGTGGGCTATGCTAGACAGAGTGTTGGTGAATATCACTTTTCTGCAGTGTAATGCAAGGAGTACATATTAGTTACTGGACAGAAAAAACTCAGACCATCATCCTCTCCTGGTCAAGATGGTGGATCCATAACAACCATACGGCAAAAGATATTTCAAGTAAGAAAATATGTGGTCTTCGCATCAATCCTTTCTACATATGGTGGAGGCAGTGTGGCGGATAAACACTGGTTTGACAGGGATAAAAGCCCTTGAGAGCAAACTGAAAAGGACTACAGAGGCGCTGAAAGTTTGGAACAAAGAAGTTTTTGGACATGTAGAAGTGCACGTAAATGGACTTGGAATGAAGATGGAGAGTCTAGAATGTGCTATGCAGACAAGGTACTCAAGCAGTCTGGAAGCTGAATATAACTCTACCGAAGCAAAGTTGCTGGAGTGGGAGGATAGAGAGTTTAGCAAATTAGAACAAATGGCCAAGAAGGATTGGTTGAAGTGGGGTGAAAAGAACAGTAAGGTGTTCCATTCAGCCATCAAGGCAAGACAGAACAAAGTAGGGCTTCGATAGTTTGAGAACAAAATGAGAGTAGACTGACTAACATACCTGATCTGGCTAATTTGTTTGAGAACCAAATTTCAGGCTTGGACAATGCAAAGTTGACGGTTACCATCATACCAGGAGGTACAAGAAGCATCGTGGATTATACCGAATGGAAGTGCACCTGACCTAGATGGTTTTGGTGCCAAATTTTTTAAGGCCACATGGAAGGTAACAGAAATGGATGTGGTGGGAGCCGTAAGAGATTTCTTCAATGGCAACCATTTTTCTGCGATGTTTGCATCAAATTTCATCTCCCTAATCCCTAAGATAGAAAGACCAGATGGTTTTGAAAAATTTGTGCCAATCAGTCTGTGCACTTTGGTATATGAAGTGATTTCTAAGGTTATAGTGAACAGATTGAAAGCTCTGATGCCAGATCTAATTGCAGAGGAACAAGGTGCTTTTGTAGCCAATCGGAGCATAGAGAATATCACTTTGGCTCAGGAACTAGTACAGTATTTACACAAAAGGCAAAATAGGGGCAATGTCATGATAAAAATAGACATGGTCAAGGATTATGACAAAGTTAGGCGGAATTTCTTGGAGGTTGTGCTCAAGGGTAAGGGTTTCGATAGTCCGACTGAGCAGTTGCATAAAGGGACAGGCTTTTTCAATACAGATGAATGGGGTTGGCCCTAGGTTATTTTAAAGCCACGCAGGGATTGAGGCAAGGGGATCCCCTATCCCCTTTCCTCTTTATCCTCGTCCAGGATGCACTGTCCAGGCAACTTTTACAAGGACATCAAAGTGGAAAAATTGGTAGATATCATCACCCAACTGAAGCACCCCTTATAACCCCACTCATGTATGCAGATGATCTTTTAATATTTAGCATAAGGGACATACATTCAATAAGAAGTGTGACCAACATTATTAAGAAGTATTGTGATTGGTCGGGTCATGAGATTAATAAGGAAAAAAAACTGTTATTTTTTGCTCAAAACAGATAGGGATGGTTTGGAAAATCCAATTGCTACAGATGACAGGTTTCAGAATGGGAAGAATGCCTTTGATATATCTTGGAGTACCACTGTCCACAGGAAGGCTCACAAGGCAAATGATACAACCTCTATTGGATAAAGTTAGGAGAAAGTTATTAGGTTGGAAGGGTAAAGTACTCACGCAGGAGGGAATACTCGTGCTCATAAAGCATATCATGGCTGAGATGGCAATGCACATTATGATGATTATGAAATTGCCACAGTATGCTATTAAGGAAATAAGGAGATTGATGGCCAATTTCTTTTGGTGAGAGCATGAAGGAAAACCTAAGGTACCTTGGAAAAAGTGGCAGTTGCTGTGTAAGCCAACTTCAGAAGGAGGGGTAGGGATCTCTGACAGAAATACAGAAAGCAATAAGTATGAAGTTGTGCTTCAAGTTACTGACAGAGAACACTCGTGAGCACGGTTTCTGAAAGCCAAATATCAGAGGCATGAACACATTGGCAGAGGATGAATAAACAAACAAATTCAGTATTGTGGCCGTATGCAATGGAAATAAAAGCGAAGGTTTTGGAGCACATAAGGATACTCATGAGAGGAGGAAATTCAGATGTTTGGGCTGATAAGTGGCTGCCTACAGGCCCTCTTGCGTCCAGGGTGCACATTGTAGGAAGAACAGCCACACCATTGGCACGGTATGTTGTGGATGGAGTATGGGAACAGAAGTCTTTGATCCAAGCTATTGGGGAAGAGATCACAACAGAGATTATGGAGGTTAAGGCACCAACTGATAGTGCTGGATTGGACAAGGTAGTCTGGACACATACGGCAGATGGTAAGTTTTCAATAAAGCCAGCGTGGGAGATTACCAGAGAACAAGCAGCGGCTTTATAGGATACTGAGTTACTTTGGAATAAAGCAGTACCTCCTAAAATGACATTATGTGCATGGAAGGCATCACAAAGATGTCTATCAATAGATGAGATGGTGAGTAAAAAAGGAGTGGTGATGGTGTTAGCTTGTCAATGTTGCGCAACACGGGGACAAGAAACTTTGGATCATATTCAATCAGATGGTGAAATGGCGACTAAGATGTGGAATAGAGCAACACAGCTTATGGGAAAATCTTTTGCACAGCCAGCCTCATGGACAATAAAACTTATCTAGTGGAACACAATCTCAAGAAGTGCAGATCTTAACGGCTTTGTGGCATCAGTGTTACCAAGTGTGGTCACATGGTGCCTGTGGACAAGGAGATGCAGGGCGTGTTTTGAGGAGAAATACTTAACAACATAACTGTTATGGAGAGAGGTGATGGATACAGTTGCCACAACAAATTTAGGATTTGAAAGGCTAGTCCAAGAAGAGAAACTGTTAAGGTAGCTGAACATCAACATAAAGAGGAAGAAAAATGAAGGAATGAGGATTGTCTACTGGGAGAAACAGCCACCGGGATGGTTAAAGTTAAATTCTAATGGAATTTGTATTGGGAATCCTTGACCAACAGGCGTGGGGAGTATAATCAAAGATCACCAGGGGACATGCATTGCATCCTTCTCAAAATACTTAGGCACAGGTACAAATAATGCAACAGAGCTGCGCGCTGCTATCGAGGGATTGCAGCTATGTAAACTGAAGGGTTGGAATGATGTAATACTGGAAAAAGACTCTATGATATCGGTGGGATGGATAATGAAAGATCAATGCACTTGGTGGTATCTATGGGATTCAGGGAGAAATTTCAGAGTTGTATCAGAGGTATGAGAATTCAGGTAAGGCATCAATTTTGTGAGGGGAATAGCATTGCGGTTCAGTTAGCGAAACAAGGGGTTACAGGCTCAATGACTGAGTTCTGGAACATACTACAGCTGCCTCAATGGATCAGAGGAAATGTAAGACTAGATAGAATAGGCTTACCAAATGTAAGGATGGGATAAGAAATCAGCCTCACCCGCTGATATGTTACACATAGAAGGCGGGGAAGGAATTTTTGTAAATGGTTTGGATCTCACCTTAAAAGATCCAAGTTATATTTTAATGCACTACTCTATTTAAAAAATTTACTACTTAACACATGCGTAGGACAAAAATGCCATTTTCTTTCTCCAAACATGATCATCCACTGAACCAGGTTAAAGATAACAATAGAAACATCAATATAAACCATTTTGCGGGCAGACCTGTCACCAAGAAGAGCCAAACCCTCTCCGAAGTAGGAGTTAGGAATTTTGTGAAAATCCAAAACCTAGAAACAAGAAAAACAAGTCATTTAAGAAAAACATATATGACAATGGCTAAAGAAAAAGAAAACGAAAACCAGTTTCTTATGTAGTAAACTAGTGCCGAACAGAATTTTGAGCCAAACCCAATAAAAAAACTGAAAGAGTTTTGCTCTCGGCCTAAGATTTAGTTGTACCTTCCCTGTTGCAAGATCAACTCAGCAAACAGATGACTGCAATTAGAGATAAGAAAAACAAAAGCATATGAGTTAGAGATAAGAAGAGAGGCATATATGACTTCTGAACCAACTCAAAACTCAAATATTAAAGACACTGCTTCAAAGGGATACATCTAAAATCAGGAAACAATTTATTGGGAATACTAGTTGGCTATTTTTGGAACTTTAATCTAACACTTAAGTGTATTTATTCGAAGAGAGAGTTCATGCACAGTATTTTAACTAATACCAAGCTATATCAGGCTGAAAACCTTCTAAATATGCTAATATGCAACAATTGATTTTGCCACTTGAATTATGCGCTTGATAAAATCAATTCATGAAAATAACACATGTAGAAACCAAACATAGGCAAACTCACATGCCCATTAAGTCCAGTTGATTTGAAAAGAATATTGTTTCCAGCATAGAGAAGCCTCTAAAAAGAACACTTGGATGGTTAATTCTCATGAGTCATAACAAATTTCTCCATTTCCGTAACTTGTTTTTAACTTGCAACTGGGAGAAACTAGAACATCTCACTCATTCCATAACTAGTACTCATACGAAGGCTTTCGAAGAGCTGAAGGATCACCTTACAGCAACACCAATCATGAGAGCACCTGACTGAAAGATCCCCTTTGAGATCATGAGTGATGCAAGTGACTTTGCAGTTGGTGATGTGCTTGGACAGAAATCAGGAAGTATACCATGTATCCATGACTCTGAGTGAGACTCAGAAAAATTACACAACAACTGAGAAAGAAATGTTGTCAATTGTTTTTTCACTTGAAAAATTCAGATCTTATTTGCTTGGTTCTAAAGTTTTTGTTTATTCTGATCATGCAGCTATCAGGTAACTAGTGGCAAAGAAAGATTCCAAACCAAGGCTCATCACGTGGATCTTGTTAATGAGTTAGTTTGACATAGAAATCAAGGACAAAAAGGCAGCAAAAAACTTGGTTGTTGATCATCTGAGAAGAATCACTCCTGCTGCCAAGTCTGTTGTCTTACAACAGCCAAATCTTGGCCTTTTTCTAGATGAGCAGCTCCTTTCCATGACTACAACTCAGCCATGGTATGCAAAGATCGTAGATTTTCTGGTAACAGGTATGTTTCCTCCTCATTTTACAAAGAATCAAAAGGATAGATTAAAATTTTTATCTAGATCTTATGTGTGGGATGATCCTTATTTGTGGAAACATTGTGAGGACTCCATTATCCGTAGGTGTTTAAGTGAGTATGAGATCTCTTCAGTACTTACAATTTGTCATGATTCAGCATGGAAGGCCATTTTGGCCCCAACAGAATAGCTAGGAAAAGTTTAGACTCATAATTCAATTGGCCTCATATTTTAAGAGATGCATATGCCTATGTGAAAATTTGTGATAAGTGTCAGAGAAAAGGAAATATTTATAGAAGAAATGAAATGCCACAAACACCTGTTCTTTTCCATGAATTTTTTTATGTTTGGGGTATTTATTTCATGGGACCTTTTCCAACTTCAAATGGAAATTTGTTTATTCTCCTAGTCGTTAATTATGTTTCTAAGTGGGTGGAGGCATTGGCCACTAGGACTAATGAATCTAAAGTTGTGGTTATTTTTCTCAAGAATTAGATTTTATGCAGATTTGGCATGCCTAAGCACTTGTTGAGTGATAGAGGTACTCATTTTTGCAACAAAACAGTGGCCTCACTACTTAAAAAATATGGAGTAGGCCACAAGGTTTCAACCTTTTACCATCCTCAAAGAAATTGCCAAGATGAAGTCACCAACAGAGAGATTAAGACCATCCTGGAAAAGACAATGAACCCAGGCAAGAAGGACTGGAGCACGAGGCTGTCTGATGCACTTTGGGCATAAATAACAGCCTACAAGACACCTATAGGTATGCCACCTTACATGTTAGTTTTTGGAAAAAAATTATCATATTCCTGTGCAGTTGGAGCATCAAATATATTGGGCAGTGAAGCATCTCAACATGAACACTGAGGAAGCAGGAAGTTGTAGCTGCAAGAGCTAGCAGAGCTGAGGATGGATTCATATGACAATGTAGCCATCTATAAAGAAAGAACAAAGGCCATTCATGACTAGTTGATAGCTAGGAAGGAGTTTGCTATGGGAGATCAAGTTTTGCTCTACCAAAACAAGTCTAGCTGAGACTTTAAACCAGCGCTAGATGGGAGGTAACCCATTGTTTTAGATTTTGAAACTCATTTACATTCAATTATGTCATTTGATTTCCTTTGCATTTATTTGTTTGATGAATAATCCTTTTAGCAGGTACATTGCATAAACATCAGAGTTATGCCACTTAATCAGTCATGACCATTCTCATTCGTTCTCTGCTAATCAGACCATACTCGAAGTAAGCCTTCAACTTTTCAGTTTGTTAAGTTGAGTAGTTGAAAGTACCTAAGTTATGGGTTGAATATCTATCTTAACTCTACACCTACGGATATATCACACTATTAGATATTTGTGCACCACACTTTCACATCCTAGAATACAACATCTGTCAAACAAAACATCCATTACACAACCTTGAACACGAGTTAGACCTTTATTTGTCATTGCAATCCTTCAACTCCATATAAGGCCTAACTTGTCATCCTACTGTCAAGACATTTGAGAAATTCAAAGCATTTTACTTTCATATGACACTACTCACTTGTGATGCCATCCACCCCTAACTTATTTTTTTAGAAGATCTCTCAATATGCACAAATGTTTTAAGTAGCCTGCCTGGATTGAGAGACTTGGTTATAAATAAGTGTGGGGGAAGGTGGTTGACTTGTGAGAAGTGGATTCATGGTACGAAATACCATATGGCACCAAGAAAAAAAACAAGGAGAATAAAAACATTTTGCCTCAGCATGGTTCTAGATCATGGCAAAAAGATTTTAGAGGCTTAAAAAAATCAGAGAGGAAAGAAATAGTGAAACTTGGATGAAAACCTTTTAAAGATCCAAGAAAAAAGTGAGGATAGGTTTCATCTAATCTTCTTCTTGAAGGTACAAGGGTGAGTAAGGAGGTTTTTATGGGCAAGGTCGCTTTGGTTCAATTGAGGAGGAGAGCACTAGAGGAGATAGGTAGAAATCCTTAGGTTGAATTTCTGAGGCTATTTCTTTGCTTAGATATGGTGAATGGTAAGGTAAGATATGATTTTTGGTAATTTTCCATAACTTATCTTAATGAGGTAGCAAAATGTGAGGGATTTAGGACCCTATAGCCCCAACGCTAAAAGGGAGTGCAACTAAAAAAAAATTGTGCAAGGGTTGCACCTTTTTCTCCTTTATTCTTTTCTTTCCTTTGAATTTTACTATCTCTCTATTGACATAAATTTGGTACTTCATGGATTTGCTTAGGGACAAGCAAAAAGCAAGTGTGGGGGATTTGATAGAGTACTTTTGAAGCATGTTAATGGTGCATGAATTGTTGCATTTATCTCTTCATTATGTAATATTTTAGATGGGATTGTTGCACCCTTGTATGGTCCGGAAAATTCAGCTAAAAATGGTGCATTACCTCCTAAGCAAGGCTGCCATTGTCAATCTACAAGCTTCAAGAAAAAGAAGAACAAATGCAACAACAAAAAGAAGAAAGATGATGGATATCAAGTGCTCATGCTTCAAATATCAATAAATATCTTGCTCTTGCATGAATCTAATGATCAATAACACAAACTCATGGTAATTATCACTAAGTTATTGATGATCTGAACCAATTTTATCATTATCAGAAGCTGAAAAAATAGAAGTAGCAAGAATGCCAAAATCGGTTTGCAAAAGAACAGAAAAAAGCAGCAGAGCCAAGTTGATCCGGAAGCATTTTTCATGGACTCCCATAAGTACATCAAGGTGATTTAGCACGATGTACCTGAAGCCAAATGTTCACATGCAGCTCAGGTACCCACTGAATCTCTAATACATAAATTTCATCAGACCAGAAGATCAGAAAAAAAAATTGGGAAGTAATCAACTCAACCAGCCTGCAGCGCAGAAAACATATAGTTTTTGTATTTTGTTGAAGATCACTATTTTTGCTAGAAGTGTTGAAGAGTTTCCTTGCACGTGCTGCTACACAACCTATATATAGAGATATATATGCCACGTTCAAGAAAAATATGGAGAAAAAAGTCAGTGAAAACAGATTGGAACAACTTCGCTATCCATTGTCCAAGAGATCCCTACTTTTAAGGGAGTCGTTACCCTTTGTATCTTATTTGTTTTTTATCATCTTTCTGTGTATAAGAGAGAGATGGTAAAGGGGAAAAAGGGAGGTCGAATTGGGAAGAAAAAAATAGGGTACTTTACCTTCAGAAAAATTAGAAATAACAAGTGCAGAATTTCTGCACCAATGAGCATATTGTTTCCATGATCTCAGCTATGCTCGGATAGAACTTCCATTCTTTTGTTGATCTGATGTCCTAGGACTGCCTATTCAAATAGGTGAGGTGTAAGTTAATAAAAACAAGATAATGGTATTGATTTTTAGTTTGTAGATACACTTGTGCATGTTTTTGTTTTTATTGTTTTAGATTGGCCATCTAAATTGATAAAAACAAAACCAACATCTAGTAGGGACTTAGATGTATGGTTAGTTCATTTAAGCCTTAATTGATAGCAACTTCTTCAATCAAAGAGGACGGTTAGTCCATTTCTTTGAAGGAACAACTAAAAATCATATGTGTAGAGGTAGGGGATTCGGTTAGAACTCTTAGATTTACACACTTAATGAGGTTTCATTAATCTTATTATGGCTTTGATTATGGAGTGAATGTGCTAATTACCTGGTTAAGGTGTTAGGACTGTAAGAAGTGAAACAGTGGTTTTAAATCCACAGTACATCTATGAACCAATTTGTTATATGGCATATTCTCATGGATTTAAAGTCAACAGAAGTTTTTTTTTCTCTCCATAATTTATCTTGATTTCATTTTTGCTTCATTGGTTATAGTTTCAGTATTTAATTTCAACAAAATCCCCCCATCAATTTGGTGTTTTGACAACAAAAAAATCAAGGCTAGAGCAGTGCAGATTTCACTACCTTTCTCTGTGGATTCAACCCTGATCTCTCCACTTGCTACCCTTAGCTTAATTAATGAATACTTTGAGGTAGTTTTTTGGCCACGATACTGAAGAAAACAACCATCATATTTCATCCCGCATAGCATTACGGAGATAGATCGCAACTCGAATCTCAATTCTTAGCCCAAATCGGGCCAAATTGTTGGCCCGCAACTTACTCACACAATATTGGGCCTGGCACAATACTCATGAGCCAGCCTTTCTCACTCAATTACAATTTGTGGCCCAATTTGGTATTAGACTATCCTCGGAACAGTGTTCGCCTTGGTTCGTCAGATCTACTAGTACCCCTCCGGTTGGCACCTTTCCAAGCCTACCGCCTGCTATTTCATCTTCATTGTGCGTTCCTTCCTGTAGCCCAACAATATCCGATTAGTACATGTACTCGGGTGCTTTGGCTTATATGACCCCTTCGTCATCAACTCTTGATCTCCTGTATATCTTGATTATGTTTGTCATCTCAAGAAGGCCTTATATGATCTTAAACTGTAGGATATGGGGATCGATTTCAAAATTTTGTAAACTTTCAAATTCGAACCATACATGAATCGAGCCTGTAAACACATTTAATCCATGTTCAAGGTAAAGACAACTGAAGGTGGTTGCTAGACCCCGTTTTCACCGCCGACAGCGTCTCACGGCGGCGCAGGAATTTTCTTCACGGATTTGTTTGTTCAGTCGAGAGTTTTTTTCAAGATGAAAGTTTGTATCTCCATACTTATCTTGGCGGACTGACTAACTTGGCGAGAGATTTCAATCATCTCATTTGCGCTCAAGGCCCAAATGAGAATAAGTGATTGGGCTCAAATTTTATTTGAGCCCAATTGCAAAATAACTACTTGGATTTAATCCCATTAAGCCCAATTACATTATTTTGTAATTTAATTAAGTTCAAGTCGCGTCGAAACCCAATTGGATCTCGTTCGTGAAATTTGACGATTATGTCCCACATACTTAATTTTTTAATTATTCAATTTGCCAGATGGAGCGACCAAGTAGAATCCATATCTAAATCGGTAATAAATTAATATTTTTTTACAAATCATAAGCGGCATTATTATGATCTGATCTAATATAGATAAATCATGATCCTTTAATCTCATTTACTATTAATTATTTCGTCATTTAATATTGAATAATTAATGTCAAGCATATGAATGTGTCATCCTTGACCATAAATTACTTTATTTATCTTTCATACATAATTGTTAATGTGTGATTATCTCATAATTACAAATGCATGTATAACAATTATCAATGCATTAAGGGGCCCAGGGATATTTATAATCTCATCCAAAATGAGATGGACAAAAGTCGTAGGCAAGCTATGTACTATCAGGAGATGATAAGTTGACAGCTATGACCCCTCGTCAAGCAATAAAATAATAGATACGGGCGACCTGCTTAGCGGAGGAGAATAGAGATCACTGATGTATCCATATTCACTTTATGTGGCTGATTGGTTGTAGTTGTATGAGCGGTTTGTGCTCTTTCGTGGAAACTCTTTCTTTAATTATTTTCTTTAATTAATTTTGGCTTACCAAAAAAACTGAAAAGATGAGATGGACAAAAATATCATATTGATATTTCATAACTTTCATCATGAATCGTGCGTATTCAAAAAAACTTACCTTTATAACCCATCGATTAAAAGAGGCATTTGATAACCTCACATAATACACATTTATCATCCAGAATTATTAATATCTCATATAACTGAATTAATACTATAGGACTTTGCTGATGACACAAACACAATCCATTCAGCAAGTCAATATAGGTCAAGTCCAATGTTCATATACCCCGTACACTCATATTTCATGTGATTAAATAGATACCACATATCAATGATCTATGAAACAAGATCATGCATTTAATCTACATGCTAGTCGACTTAGTCATATAGTTGTTCTTTTGCTAATGACTTGGGAGTAGGGACTAATTTAGGATCTTGATTAAATTATGGAGTTCGACAATTCAAATTCTCAACACAAATGATCCATAATATATATATATATTATATATATATATATACGAAACTCAACAAACAAAATGATATACATCATTCGGTATACATTAAACTAACATGCGCACCAATTGGTGCTCTAGATAACTAACTAACAATCTTTCATTTGAACTAAAGTAAATCAAGTACCACGTACCAAGCCCTATCGGTTCATATACAAAAACACATCAACCAGAAAGCCAATTCCTCATGTATCATATACCCGTAGCACCAATAAGTCTCTCATGTTGTGCCAGAGAAAGTGGTTTTGTAAATGGATCAGCTGTGTTGCTGTCCGTATCTACTTTGCACATTCTGATGTCTTTGTTTTCAACAAACTCCCAAATGATGTGATACTTCCGTTTGATGTGAAAGTGTGCTTACTGGATCTGTGATCCTTTTAATTTGCAATTTCTTCGATGTTGTCTCAATAAAGCTCTATCGCATCAACAATGCTAGGAACAACACTAAGCTCATCAACAAACTCTCGTATCCATATCCTCATTTTTCCTGCCTCGTTGGCAGATATATATATTCTGCTTTAACAGTGGAATCAACCGTAAAATCCTGTCAGAAACTCTTCCAACAGACGGCACCAACATTAAGCATATATACATAATCTGTCTATGATTTTGAGTGATTCCAGTCGGTTTGGAAGCTGACATCACAGTATCCCGTACATATGAGATGCTCCTCACCACCATAGACCAAAATCAAATCCTTAGTCCTTCTCAAGTACTTAAGGATGTTTTTTACCGCTGTCCAATGATCTTCTCCAGGATCCTGTTGATATCGGCTTGTTATGCTTAAAGCATAAGACACATCAGGGCGTGTACATAACATGGCATA
>JAOWBN010197114.1:0-27137 GCA_028565015.1 Pinguicula moranensis
GTTTTTAATATTTTTTTAATTTTTTTTAATTTTTTATTTTTAAATAGTAAAACGGCGCGGGGCGGGCCCGCCCGTTTTTTCAAAATCAAGCCCGCACCGGCCCATTTTGAAAAACGGGCAGGCCCGGCCTGCCCGTTTTACACAAAAAGCCCGTCGCCGCCCATTTTTACAACGGGCTGGACGGGCCGTTGGCCCGTTTTTCACGGGCGGGCCGGGCTGTGCCTGTTTGGCCCGGCCCGTATGCCTACCTCTACTTATGTATATAATATTAGGGGGGCGCAAATTAAAAAACTATTTTTTTTACATGCAATTTTTTTTTAAATTTGGGAGGGACCATGGCCCCCTAGTCCCCCTGCCTCTGGCCCCGGAGTCACTGACTTTTTTTTATTTATTATTATTTTGTATGTATTTAGAATTTTTAAGATATACTAAAATTTTATTTATATATTTTTATATTTTTTTGGCAAGGCGGGTGAGATGTTGACCCACTGCCCGACTCGGCCCACTCCAAATACGGGGTGGGACAGAGCAAAATTGTCATCAAGGATAGGGGCCCTATTAGGGATGCGATTTTTTTTTGGAATGAGCTGCTTAAATTCAAAAAAAAAACATAAAATTTTTATTTAGGGGTGCAAAAGTTTAAAAATTATCTTGACATGTGTGTCCTAGTGGTTATCGGTCCTGCCTCGGGGTTTGCTCAAAGGTATAGGGTTCGAATCCTGTTAGTGTGGATATTTCGGGCTAGGCCCCGGGCTTCGGCCCGCGCAATTACCGGGAGTACGGTGATGCCACATTGTATTCCCCTGGAGATTAATCGGATGTGTGGAGATCAGTGATACCACTAGGGCACCATGCCCGGATACCCCAGTCATAAAAAAAAAAGTTTAAAAGTTATGTGAAAAAATATTATAAAAAAATGATCGATTGGAATCTAAAAAACCTATTGTAAAATCACACGGTCTTGATATGCTCATGTTTCTCAACAACAACAACAACAACGTACTCAGTATATTCCCATTTAAGTTGGGGTCTGAGGGGTCAGATGCACGCGACCTTACCCTTGTAATTATACAAAGAGGCTGTTTCCGTTGCGACCCAATATGCATTGCGTTGATATATTGAGTTCCAGTAAATTCACTAAATAGAAGCACTGAAATTTAATAGAGTCATTTTGCTCTAGTCCATTATTAGCACAAAGCTAAAAGAATTGTAAATGATGACTCTTCCGACCCATCATGCCAAATAGCAACGAAAAAATATTTCCTACTCTCTCACGAGTCTTCCAAAAGTTTCAAAACCTAAAAGATAGTTCCTGCTCTCTCATGAGTCTTTCAGAAGTTTCAGAACCTCATCTGCAGAAGATCAAGGCAAACGGTAGTCTAGATTCTTCCATTAGACCAATAGTTGCTCTATAAAATGGCCTTAAATGTCATATGTATCTTAAGTTTGATCAATGGAAGATTTATTTCTCAAACCATCCAAGCCTTTATGGGTTCTCTAAATGTTATCAACTAAATTTTTATCTAAGAAAAAATAATCAAATAAATGTATCCAACCCTTGACTCGGTCTACCGAGTCTACTCCATTGCAACTGCAAGATCAAGCCAAACTAAATCAAATTAGACATACCAGTAAATTTCGCCCTCAAGTAGGGTTTGGGAAGGATGAGATATACGCAATCGTATCCTTACAAGAAAATTGTTTCCTTACAGACTCCCATCTAGTAGATAAAGGCAGTCCAAAAAAAAATACAAGTGGAAGATAAATAAATAATACATATAAAAGGTAAATAACAATAGACAACAAATACATAATTAAATAAGTAAATAAATACATAAATAAATGGCGGCTGAATCAATGGCGGTTGAAACTTCTCATTCTTTCCTCAATCCACGAAGATGGATCCAGTCCCTCAAGCTGTATGTATTTGATTTTTGGTGAAGGCCAAAATCACCCAGTCCAAACACAAATCCAGAAAATAATAAAAGCCCAACCCAAAAAAGGCATTCAACATGTGGTTAAATGAGGTGTCCCAATCATAGGTAAGTGCCTCTCATTCATGGACAAGTGTCTTTCAAGCATGAACAAATATCCCTAAAGCATATCCAACAAAGAAAAGGGACATCCTAGCGCGCTCTCCCGATGAACAGTGATCCCGCTCTCCCCGCTCTTCCTGTTTGAGATAGCATGAACAGTACCTCCAACACCACTATGCAATCGGCCACGGCGAGCTCCGGCGACTAGGTCCCGACCCTCGCAACCCCCTCCTCCTCCCCAGGTTGCCTCACGCACCTGGGGAACACACCTGTTTTCTCCTTTTCCTTTCCTTTCCCCCCTTTTTTCTTTCCTTTTGCTCACCACCACTATGGACGACTGGCATTTACCATCACAGCAAGTAAAGCTCCTCAAGCGAGCGATGATTAAGGCTAGGGAGGCACCGGTTTACGATTTTCTCCCTGTCTCTTCTGCCCAAACGCAATGGCCTGCCCAGAATCCTATTTCGGTCCATGAGAGGCTTGGACCACGCATACCACAAAGAACAGAGGGTTCAATCATATGCTACATCACGAACTTCCCTAAGGGTTGTGATGCAGACCGCCTACACAATGCCCTGAAGCGCCAAGGCTCGATTAAGGAGATATCTATAGCTCGCAAGCTCAATAATAGGAGATTACCACTTGCCTTTGTGGAGTATACTGAGGTGGAGGATGTTGATCTGCTTATGCTCAAACTTAACAATACATGGTTCGGTTCATACATGCTTCAGGCGAATCGGGCCCACTATCCAAAGCAAAGGATCCAAAAAAGCAGAACCAACACATTGCAAGCTCTTCCGAAGGTGATCCAAGTGGAGAACCTGCCTCAGACTCGTCGTAAAAGTTTATGGGTAAGTAAACTGTTGCATGGTATACCTGGAGTGGTAACTAAGGATAAGCCTGAATCTTCCTCAGCAAAGGATTTCCTAAACTTGACTAGTTGCAAATACAATTGGTTACAACGCAGCTACGCAGGAAAGCTCATTAACTCTGAGGGCCTTGTAGAGTTTTGAATGGCCTTGAAAGCAGCTGGTTATATGAACGTAATGGCTAGTTTACTCGGTGGTGGATTGATTATGCTATGGGAGAGTGAACCCCTAGACATTGTTAACCTGTTACTGAATGATCAAATGTGGCTGTCTAGTTGGGTCCTTGAGATAAAACCTTGGACAGAGGATATCCCAAAATCTAGTCGCTGATGCTGTATGATGGAGGTGTACGGTTTACCCCTGATAGCTTGGTCTGTGTCTAATATAACCGTGATAGGAAATCGGCTGGGGAAGCTGATAAGGATCTCAGATACTACATTGCATAAACGAGACAATGAAGTGATATATTTAGTGATTTAGATCCCACTAAAATCATGACTGGACCAAGACCTTGGGGTGTGATTGATGGAGTGGTCCACCAACTTTTTATTAGAGAATCATTGACACCACCTAGAAAATGGTCTGATGGATTTCTTTCACCAACTGATGATGATGATGAATCAGTAGCCTCATTAGGAATATCTGTGGAAGGACCAACAGACACAGTTGTGGTGGAAAATATCACTAACATGATATTGTCATCTCCTGGTATGATAACGAGAAAGGTCCATCCACAAGTATCTCCTACATGGCAACCATGGCGCATTAATTGGTGGCCTGCATCTCGTTCTGAGATGATCACAACTGGGATGGGAAATGGACAAAGCTGATGACTCTGAAGTGTCAAATGACAAGTAGCAGAGACACTTTTGAACTCACCTGCTCCTATTCAACAAGGAAAAATGGAGTTTTTGCCAGTGATAGACCCAATCACAAGTAATGGGTTGGTTCAAGACCCCATTCAACAAGTTTTTTCATGTAAGAAATCTGAATCCAGTATTGTAAAAAAGGATACATTGGTAGTAGCTGAGATTGAAAATCCTATTGTCACAAGTGAGTCAAGGAATGACTTAACAAGTGTCGCAGTTGAGGACCAAGGCAATGTGCTGGAAATTATTCTAGCTCATGAAACAAATGCTAATATTGCTACAACTGATAACCAGCAAGAAGCTACTATTGAAGCACCACAACATGAGGACTTTCCCCCTCTCACAAGTGTGGACCCATTACCTAGAAGTCCCACATCGAAAGGGAGTGTCAAGCTACGCAGTTCAAGGCCTAAAACAAGAAGCCAAACCAGGCAGGAAAGTGATCCTGAGAGATCCAACAATCTGGCTATCTTGGAAGATTGGTTAAATCAACTTGGAGAGAACTCATCTGTCAGCCCTCCGTTACCAAACAATGAAGTGGACTTCATTATGGACATTGGGAAATAGTTGGGAATATCTTATGATGGCTGCCTTACTGAGGTCAAAAATTTGTTAAGAAGTATATCTTAGAAACTGGTTCTGAAGCCACTGAACAAAAGGAAGTCTGATTCAGCATGAAATTACTAACCTAAAATGTCAAGGGGTTGTGTGCTCAAGGAAGGAGGGATGGACTTTGTCAACTCATTCAAAAACAAAGGCCTGACTTTGTGAGCCTTCAGGAAACGAAAATGGAGCATGTAGATAAGAGGTTTTGTGAATTCCTATGGTATGACTTCAATTTTGACTGGATGTTTAAAGGAGCTAGGGGTCAATCAGGTGGACTGATTTGCATCTGGAACTCCAACAAATTCCAAAAGCAGAATATTTTTGATGGAGAAAGCTTTCTGGGTGCATCTGGTTGCTGGAAGGATGAGGAGAGGATTTCCAATATGGTCAATATCTATGGGCCAAATGACAGAACCCTTAAACAACTTCAATGGCAGGAGATTTTAGATTGTAAAGTGGGTAAAGATCTGGAAAATTGGTGATTGATGGGGGACTTCAATGCAATATTAGAACCATGGGAAAGAAAGGGCACAACACTTCATTCTAGTACTCAGGAGATGCATCATTTTAAGGAATTTGTCACCAAAATGGATTTGTCTGATCTCAGGATGATAGGCCAAAGATTTACCTGGTATATACCCTCTTTAAAAGCTATGAGCCGTCTAGACAGGTTCCTGGTGAATGATAGTGGCTTGGGTCCACGGAAAATCAGTGGATTCAAACATGCCTAACCAAAGAAGACTCAGATCACATATCAGTCTACCTTGAAAACAAAAATCAGTACTTGGGGCCAAAACCAATGCAGGTTCTGAACTCTTGGCTGCAGGACAAATCTTATAATGATCTGGTTACACATATATGGAGAACTACGGTTTTGCAGGGCTATGCTAGCTTTAGAATCAGAGAGAAGTTCAAGGCCATCAAGGCTGGCATCAAATTATGGAATAACCAAGCCAACAGAGTCTTATGCTATGAACAGAATGTACTTAAACAGGACCGGGAGAAAATGATCCTGGAAGCTGAGCTTTGTGCATCTGGACAGGAAGATAATGTCTTGAACAATGATCTCATTAGGTTCCTTACAGAGCGCCTTCTCAATGTCAATGCTACATTGTCAACTGTCAAATTTCAGAAATCTAGAGTGACATGGCTGAAGCAAGGGGATGCAAACTCGTCCTTCTTTCATAGATGCATTAGCAATAACAGACTAAGAACGTCCATATATGGCATCTGGGAAGGAGACAAGTGGATAGATGAGCCTGGGGAAGTAAAGGACTGTTTCAGGAAGTATTTTGTAGGGAGAGATACCGAAATTGTCCATAATAGACTAAAACTGGCAAACATGTCTTTTGCCACCATATCTGCAGAACATCACAGATTGCTATAATCTCCATTTGAAGAGTCAGAAATACTAGATGCTATCTCTAAATGTGGAAGCAACAAGAGCCCAGGATCGGATGGTTTAAATTTTCTTTTTATTAAACACTTTATGCACTTAATTATATCCAATATCTGCCTACTATTTTCTGAGTTTTACAGGAACTGGTCACTGGCTAGGGGTTCTAACTCTGCTCACATCACATTGATTGCCAAAGGGAAAAAGCCATTGGTGGTGCAAGACTATAGGCCCATAACTCTCATAGGTGCTATACCAAAAACTCTAGCAAAAGTTCTGCCCATCAGATTGAGTACAGTATTGTCAGAGATCTGATATCAGTACAACAGATTGGATTCATGAAGGGAAGAAGACTAACAGAGGGAGTTATGGTGGCTAATGAAGTTGTGGATGAGATTAAAAAGTTGAATGGTCAGGCCTTGATCCTAAAAATCGATTTTGAAAAAGCATTTGACACCTTAAACTGGAGCTACTTGTTCGGAGTAATGGCTAACATGAGGTTGCCATCTTGCTGGATCTGGTAAATCAAAGCACTGTTTCAATCTTCTTCAGCCTCAGTTTTAATTAATGGTAGCCCAACATCCAAGTTCTATCCTTCAAGAGGTCTAAGACAATGAGACCCACTCTCCCCCTTGTTGTTTCTTATAGCTGCTGAGGGACTTTCCAGAATGATCACCAAAGCAGTGGACTTGGAGCTGTTGAAATCTTTGTATATTGGTAGAGAAGAGGTGCATATCTCTCACTTACAATTTGCAGACGATACCATTGTCTTTGGGCAGGCTATATGGAATACAATAAGGATGCACAGAGCTATCTTTCTCAATTTTGAATCAACCTCTGGTTTAAAGATCAATTACAAGAAGACTCACTTAGTGGGGATCAATGTTCCGGAGCAGTGTCTAAATGTAATGGCTGAATATTTTGGATGCCATACAGGCTGCATACCCTTCAACTATCTTGGAATCCCCATAGGAGCTAATCCGCAAAAGTCCAGTACATGGAAACCAGTTATAGATAGAATCTCAAAAAGATTGCTTAATTGGGAACACAAGTTTATATCAGAGGGGGGCAAACTGGTTCTTCTCAATTCTATACTAAACAGTCTACCTGCACATTTCTTCAGTTTTTACAAAGCTCCACGGCTAGTGATTAAGCAAATCAGTAAGATCATGAGGAGTTTCTCGTGGGGGCAGACTACAGAGAAAAAGAAAGTACACTGGGTTTCATGGAATAAGTTACTCATACCTATTTGCCAAGGTTGGGAGTTAAAGATCCACAGGCTATCAACTTGTCACTGTTAGGCAAATGGGATGAGCGATTATTGCAAGGAGGATCCACTCTTGCCCACATGGTCATCAGCTCTAAATATTCAGAGAGAGGCAGATTAGGACTAGGAGACCAATATGAACTCAAACAACCGAATCTTGCTCTCAAACACCGAAGGAGACCAAGAAGAATGCCTCTAAGTGGTGGTTAGGACTGCAATCTGTTCTTTCCGCTTCTTGGTTCAATGAGATATGCAGTATCAAAGTTGGTAGTGAAGAAGGAACCCTATTCTGGAATGATAAATGGTGTGGTACAATGACATTGGCAGAGAAGTATCCTCGGTTGTACATTGCTGTAGAAGATAAGGAGGCCACAATTGCTCAATCAAGAAGATGGGATGGCGACAGATGGAACTAGGAATGGGCATGAAGAAGAGCATTGAGGGGTAACGAACCTTCAGACTGCAATGATATGAAAACATATTTGCAGGAATGGTCCCCCACACCTCAAAGAATAGACAAACACAGTTTTTCAGGGAGCATGGATGGGCTATACACTGTCAAAGAGGCTTACAAGCAAATTTGCCTATCCACACATCATGATCTTACTAATTTAGAAGGGCAGCTTCTGCAGAATGTCTGGAATTAGTTTGTCCCAAAAGAAAAATTAGTATCTTTGCATGGAAGCTGCTATAAGACTCACTCCCTGTAAAAACTGTTCTAAAGGCAAGAAGAATTATTCCAGTGGATCAGAATCCAAGTTGCACTTTTTGTCATGATGAAGAGGAGACCACTGAACACTTATTCAACTCCTTTGTAATTACAACCGAGATGTGGACCAAGATAAGTGCTTGGTTGGATATCAACAACAATTCATTGAAAGGCACTGAACAGAGGCCTTCAACCCTAGTCTTCACTACTATCAAACCTGCTGGTATAAATAAATCATCCTGGACCTCTATTTGGCTAGCCACAACATGGATAATCTGGAGAAGTAGAAACAAGCTTCACTTCTTGGCTGAGGAGGTGAACACATCCCAAATGTTAAACATAACCCAATGCATGACATGGAAATGGACCAAGGCTATGAGAGGGATACACTTCTTTCCTTATTCTTTGACAGATTGGTTGATTAATCCATTGATGTGTATGACTTTTTAAGTTCTGACTGCGGTAAATCTTAATCCTTTTCAGTTCATGGTTGCCGCAGCAACTGAAGCTGGTATTTCACTCATGGTAAAGCAACTGCCGCAGTGTTGTAAATCAGCATTCCAAACAGGGACGAATCTGCCGCAGTAGATTACACTAGCTTCTCACACAAGACATAAGGGAACTGCCGCAGCAGTTCACAGCAGCACTCCAAATAGGGACTGAGTTTACAAGTGCGGTAACAGGTAATTGAGAAATGAGGCCAAAGACTTAAGAAATTCAGGTACCCTCCTCTATCATAAATCTGATTAGTAGTAGAAGTGGCCTCAACAGTATTATCCTTCCAGTGTTGGGAAAGATTATAAGTTAATTTTCCAATGGATCTTATACCATAGCAGTTTGGTTCAGATGTTATTTTTTCAGCTTCTGTGTGGTACAGGTACATATAGAAGACCATAAAGATCATGAGCAACTGCAACGTGGGTACTCTGACATTGAGACATCACAAGTTAATGAATGTTCGAAACAATCCCATATGGTTGCAAAAGGAAAACCTTCACAAGCATTTTAGCACATGAGATAAAGATTACATCACTCTCAATCTCCGGAAGCTTTCGGGCACGTAGGCAGAGCTATGTACCAATTCATAGTCGTATTCTAAAGGCCATAGGTGAGCTGCGTACCATCCAGAGGATGATAAGTTGACAGCTACGATCCTTGCCAAGCAATAAAATATTAGATACGTGCGATGGATTGATAAGTTGACAGTAAAGACTCCTGCTGCTAGTATTCTAAAAGTCATAGGTGAGTTGTGTACCATCCATAGGATGATAAGTTGACAGCTACGATCCTTGGCAATCAATAAAATAATAGATATGGGCGACCTGCTTAGCGGTGGAGTATAGAGATCACTGATGTAATTTCTTTTTTATCATGGGTGGCTAGTGGGTTTAGGTGGGTTGTAATATTGAGAGCAGTCTGTGCTATTTGGTTGGAACTTACTTTCTGTAAATATTTTATTTTAATGAAATTTTTGGCTTAACTAAAAAAAATGTCCCTAAAGCATGGACAAGTATCCCCCAAGTATGGACAAGTGTCCTCCTCCATGTTCTATAAATAGAGGGAAGAAAATTGAAGAAAAAGGAGGCCGAGACTTTTTGAGAGAACATAATTGTATTTGTGATTTTTGGGAGATAAGGATAATAAGTGAATTTCGGTCAAGGAGGAAGTTGGCCCCTAAATATGCCCCCCTGACCCCAAAAATCACTTATCTTCTCTAAAAACTCATTTCTCCAATTTTTAGCGATAAAGGGGCCACGACCCTCGTGTCATATTTTCCCACATTCTCGCATTTGGGTGTTTCTTCTGTTTTTCAATTATATTTTTCAACTCGATATCGACTATATAAAAATATTATTCCTAGTAGTTCAAAATTTGACCCTACCAAGATGTTTGAAGAGGGGAGACTCAACCAATGGCTTCACGGGTCTCCTTCTCGGGTCCTGCACCTCATGGTGCTTCACGGGTACTGCCATTGATCAGGCAGTACCCGAGAAGGAGACCACGACCAATGGCTTCACGAGTAATTTCTCTCCGGAGCCCATCATTAGCGAGGACAGTTTCGGGCTTGTCTACAAGGCCCGTCTCAGTTCGGGCGTCATCATCGACGTGAAGTTTCGCCCGATTGCTTCCAAGACCTCCGTGAATTTCCGACTGAGATGGAAACTATCGGTAAGATCCGACACCCAAACATCGTCAACATCCTCGGGTAGTGCACCACGGGTATGGATCAAATCCTTATTTACAAGTTCATTGAAAAGGAAGCCTCGACCAATGGCTTCACGACACGTCGGACGAAGCTAATCAAGCTAACTTGGAATACTGGGGTGAAGATGGTGAAGAGAGAAACATTTTGGGCTGGCCCAGCGTGTCGAGGCGTCACTCCCACGTGTCAACTTAGGTCATCGGGACGATGGGTACATGCCACCGGAGTATCTTCAGGTGGTCACCGTAATGGGAGATGTGTACAGCTTCTGGGTACTACTGCTGGAGATTGTCACCGGAAAACGTCCCAACCTACCATTTCCTGGGAAGGATCGAAGGGACATTAGGTTCATGGAGTGGATTAGCATAATGGAAAAGCGAAAACGATATGTGGAAATGGTGGATGATCTTGAGGAGAATGTGGTTATGGAGATTTTTAGGATTGGGATCAAATGTGCACATGACAAGTCTATGGCGAGGCCCGTGATGAATCAAGTTGTGGATGAACTTGAGTTAAAAAATAGGAACACGGAAGAAAAGGATTCACATCAAACTTGCAAGTCTTTGATAAGATTGTGTAATTTGTGCAAATAGCAATTGAGATGAGATCAAACAAATGTGCGTGTACAAACGGGTTAGGCACGCATTGAAAAAATGTGTAAACGTGCCTAAACCACACACATGAAAATGTGCGTGCTGTGGACTTTTTTTTTTTGCAGAAATGTGCGTGTGATATTTGAACATTTTACAAAACATGCGAAAATCGTCATTTATATTACATCATTTTTAATTAAAAATGTGTAAACGCGCGTGCCTCATTGGAACGCGGGCTGCTCCAACACTGCACATTTTTTACGCGTGTCATACACACGTTTTCTAAATGGGCGATTTAGGGTACACGTACGTTTATAAAATGTGTGCATGCCGGACTGGAAAATCCAGTCCGCAAACCGTGGCTTGTGGTGCGGGCGCGTAGGCGTGTCTCTAATCAGAGTCATTGTTGAAGTTTTTGTTTGCATTTGGATTTTAGATTTTAATAAACGCTATTTTTCATCGCTTTTATTAGCAGGCCTTCCTCGGGAGAACCAAGCCATCAGTGAAAGAGGTAGACTTCTAAGCTCTAACCACTTGTCAGCCCAATTCTTTGCTAACAATAAACTTAAAAGCCATGTAGAACACAAAGTTCATAAGGCCCAAATGGGCCCTTGTCTCAGATTGTTGTGATGACATTAACACTTTCTACAACAAATTGCTTGATGGAGTAAGCGCAATCGCTCCAGTGAGATTCGGTGGCGAGATTCATGACTTCTCTTCGAAAGGGTATATTGATGGGAAAATTATTGTAGTCTAGATGATTGATGATGCAATCTTAGGCACACGTTATAAGATTGTTAGACCTTTGAACGTGGGCGATGCAGATGCTCAAGGCCTAATACGCATTTGGAGGCTAGCATGGCGAATTCAAGAGAATCCTATGACAATAAGGAGTCATAATCCGATAAGGAATCAGAATAGAGAATGATGCAATCTAAATTGCACAAGAGCCCAAAGATGCCACCCACGATTCCAATCAAGGAAAGGATGAGCCCATGAAGCCCATTGAAGGTGAAAATGGCCTAAAGAAGGACATGAAGCCCATCATACAAAAGAATCCAATAACATTGCCCAATTTTCCTATCACAAGGATGAGGGTTAAGAAGTTCAAAGAGACACTAAATGGATTGATCCATGAGATGTGGGCTACATCCACTACATAGCCCTACGGCCCATGAAAGCCCATCAATTTGGTCCAAATGCGAGCCTAAGAAGAGGGGCCACGACTCCTCCAACTCCACGAGCCATGAGATTCCCGTACAAGTCATTTCCAAAATAAAGGAAAAATGAATCATATGCCCTTTGGAAATGAAAATGAGACAGGATAGAGACAATAATCTTTTGGATAAGGAAACTTACAAATCCTTCCCTATCCAAACTCGTTTAGATAAAGTTATTTGCTTAATAGATAGAGTTATTCTTTTTTAGTCTTTTTCTACTAGTTTTAGAGTTGTATAGGAGAATAAAACCGCCCCTTTGGCCCTTTCATCTATAAATAGGGTGTATGGCCATATCATTATATTCTAGTATCTATAAATAGGGGGCACGACCATATAATTACATTCTAATTTTGTTTATGAAAATTACGTTTTTACGTATTGTTTGGTTTTTAAACCTATATTTTATTTTCAAGTTAAGTGGCGTCGTTGTGATTAAGTTATCATTTAGATTTTTTATTAGCACAATTCGTTACTTTCAGTGGGTCTTGTGTGATGTTCTTTGTTACTTTAAATCGCGGTCTTTTTGTTGATTGAAACAAGATTTCTTCCGGCAAAAAACACGACAAATAGTCCTTTTGATTGATTTTTTGAAGCACCTAATTGGGGTAAGGTTTTATCCCTTTCAACTAATTAACAAAACCTGAATCTTTACAATTAATGCGCGGGACTTGGAACCTGATGGCACCATTGACACGGTCCGTGTAAAAGCAGCACCAAGTGCACGTGGGTGGGTGATCTTAACTATCTTTCCGCCTTGTCCGTGAACCGTAGCATCATCAAACATGAAATTCATGCGACTCTTTAGCTATCTGAATCGATTTTGACCCAAGTTCGCAGCCATTTCCAAGTATTGGCTTCAGCCATGAAACAAGAGGATCTATTTTTCTTCGGACGCCATTGCAATTGGAGCATGCGGAATACTTTCAAGATTCATCAGGGATTTTTTTCTTTTATAGTAACATCAAATACAAATTTAGAGAAGACGAATCTAAAAAATTAAATTAAAATGTAAATATATATGTTTGAATAAATCTTAAGATTTTATACCCTAAACCAGTTCACACTTGACATAGGCCAGGAAAACCCCTGAACCTGTCAATGATGGGCAAAGAATTCACCGAATTGAGGGGTCGATGGTCGCTTCCAATGGGGATTGAAAAATAGACATCTTCTAAAAATTTAAGTCCAGTACTAGGCCAAGGTTTCATTCATTCACCCAACTATGAAAACTCATTCCCAGGTACAGGTTATGCGTCAACCAATTCCAAGTAGTGAACTTGATCAACTCTAGGATAAGCGATTGATGATGATCATCACTTTGGATCGGCGAAAATTGTGGATTAAATTTTATCAGGCTCCATACATCAACAATACATGCTTCAACAGACGCTCATAATTATATGATCATCCATCCTAGTTTCTGTCCCGATTGTATTATGATTTGGGACTTTTTGACTTACTTTTTTGTTACTCTGTTTGTCATGCGTACCATGAAAATTAGGTTTCTACTGACTATTTAGATTTTAGAGGGGGTGGACGTGCTGAAGAAAATTTTGGAGGGGCCAAAAGAAATTGAGAGGAGAACAAATACTTAGGGATGGTCAGATTTTCTTTTCAAACACATTATGTACATTTGACTTTTTCCCTATGAGCTTTGGTTAGAGTACAGCCCCCTTTGAAATGTTTAGCAAAAACTTGGGTTGTGTCATGTAATGGTTGGCTACAATTATTGCCCAATGTTAATCAGCAAGGTAGTGAATAATATCAAAGGTTGTTATTCTTCATTCATGACCGATGGTGTATACATATAGGTGATTCTGCCAAGTGGAGTGGGTGGACAGTTAGGAACATAATTAATGTTCCTACTGTTCCATATACATGAGGGGCGGCTTACTATTACAAATGCATGCGGATGTCTATATAGTCAACACTCCCCCTCAAGTTTGGCTGTCGGATCCCCGATACCTAACTTGTACAATATATTTTCAAATGTTTTTTTGGAGACCGCCTTAGTCAGAACATCTGTTAGTTGGTCTTCAGAACGAACAAAGAGAAGACTCAGAATATTGTATTCTATTTTTTTCTGTAATGAAGTGACGATTCACTCCTATATGCTTTGTTCTATCATGCTGGATTGGATTGCATGAAATGCTTATTGCAACCTTGTTATCACACCAGAGAGATGTCGGATCGGAGACTGGAAAGCCCATTTTAGAGATGAGTTTCCTTAGCCAGAGTTTCTCAGCCAGACCTCGGGCTATTCCTCCGAATTCAACCTTGGCAATGGAGAGAGCGACCACTTTCTGTTTCTTGCTTCTCCAAGTAACAAGATTCGCCTATCATCATGAAGTATCCCGCGGTTGATCTTCTATGTACATGATTCCTAGCCCAATCTGCAGCAGTGTATTCTTCGATATTCAACCTTCCAATTTTCTTAAAGAGAACACCATGTCCATCTATTCCTTTTAAATAGCGAATCACTCTATAAACTGCCTCCATATGGTCGGTTTGAGGTTTGTGCATGAATTAGCTAATCACCCTACAACATAGGCTATGTCAGGTCTAGTATGTTAGAGGTATATCAGCTTTCCAACTAACCTCTGATACTGTTCGCGATCCACTAGGTTTGTCTTCTCATCAAACTGAAGTTTGTGGTTCATCATCATTGGTGTATCCACCGGTTTACATTCTAGCATCTCAGTCTCAGTTAAGAGAGCTAGTGTGTATTTCTTTTGGGAAATAAATATTCCCTGGGCCGATCTCAAGACTTCGATTCTAAAAAAAATACTTCAACTGTCGCAAATATTTCATTTCATATTCTTGGAATAAATTCTCTCGGAGTTGTTGAATTCTGAGGAGTATCCTAGAGGTGCTTCCATGTATACTTCTTCCTTGAGATCTCCATGTAAAAAGGTATTTTTTTATATCAAATTGATATAGGGGCCAATCTAGATTTGGTGCAATGGAAACACCCCCTGATATTATCAATTTTTGCCACTGGGGAGAAAGTCTCAGAATGGCCCAGGCCATAGGTTTGTGTGAATCATTTGGCTACATGTTTGGTCTTATATCTTTCAATTGTCCCATTAGCACGATGTTTAATAGTGTATACCCAACGACACCCTACGAGTCGTTGTCCAGAAGGTGTTCTACACTTCTTCCATGTTCATTTTTTTTTTATCAAAGCTTTCATTTCTTCATGCATGGCTTGCTGCCATTCTATTTTTCCTTGAGTTTCAGCTTTGGTTCGAGGTACCTGCGCAGTATACACAGAAGCCAAGAAAGTCATAGCTTGTGTGGTTAGACTCCCCTTGACCATTTTAGCCATAGGATATTTGAAATTCCCGAGAACATGATTTGGCTCATATCGGTGTGCCAGAATGCCCCTATTTCGTCTAGGAGGAAGAGTATAAGGTTTAGCCTCCTATACACCCTGCTCATGGGATGTATCAAGAATCATAACTTCAGTATCCCGTTCATAATTAGAAATATGTACCTCATGGGACCCGGGCGGAGAAGACCGGGGTGTTGTGGCATCGGCTATGGGGGTAGGTTGAATCTCCATAGGAGGTGACCCGGTGATTCCTGCGGCAAGCTCTTGTGGGGCAGTAGGCAAATTTAGATGTTCTAACCAACCAAGTGGATTACCCGAACTCTCCCCCTGACCACGAGGTTGGGAAGGATAATAAAACTCAGCTGCAATGAAATTAAACTCGAGGGTGGTGTACATTCGGCAGGTAGGCGGATGGTAACATCTATAACCTTTATGATGTATCCCATACCCCAAGAAGACACATTTTAAGGCACAATGATCAACTTTATTTCGGTCGTGCCGAGGAATATGAACAAACACAGAACTGCCAAAGATTCGAGGTTGTAAGGTTAAGGGGGGAGACCCACGTAAATGAGTGGAAAGAGTATGCAAGGGAGTATCAAACTTCAGGGCCCGTGAGGGTAACCGGTTCAGGAGATAGGTGGCAGTGGCAACCGCTTCTGACCAGAGGAAGGATGGAACTTGGGACTCGATCATGAGAGCCCTAGTAACCTCTGAAAGGATATGGTTCTTGCGTTCAACAACCCTGTTTTGCTGGGGGCTATTTGAACATGTCGTTTGATGGATAATACCATTATGACGGGTAAAGGCTTTCATGGAATCATTGATGAACTCACCCCATTGTCAGACCAAAGCACCTGAATATTCTTTTGGAACTGGGTCGTGATCATTTTACAAAAGGACATGAAACATGTAGGTACTTCAGACTTGCGTTTTAAGAAAATAAACCCACGTCACTCGTGAAAAATCATCAATAAACAAAAGAAAGTGCCGAAACCCACTATAACTAGAATGAGGGGCAGGACCCCACACATCAGAGCGAATAATATGAAAAGGATGTATAGCACGAGTATTAGTACTAAAAAAAAATGATGATGGCTTTTAGGATCCAATGATGGCGCAAGTCAATTTTTACGAGTGGTTGCAAAAGAGAGCGTGAGCAAGATGCTGAATATGTTTGCTGTTAACCGCAAATATGGACTTCATTTCATCATCAAGCCAATAATAACTCACTGGGAGCATGGAGTTTTTCTTTCCGTTCTTCTGTTTATCTTCTTGTTGTCCTAGGGATTGAAAGATATGCCAATCATATACTTGTCTATCTTTTCCCTTGAGTTCCGGCATTTCCAGTATGAGCTTTAATGGTATTGAGATGCGCTTGACAGAGATTGCATTTCCCACTAGGATTCTTTTTTTATATACTTCCCTTTACTTTTATGTGAATTTGTAGATAAATACGTGTCAATCCATCCAGTCAACCTTATAATTAGTAACTGAAGATTGTAAGCCAATTTGCTATTAGTTCTTCTCATGGGTGAAGAATAAAATATTAATAGATATTAAGCAAAAGATCAAATATTAGTAGCTGGTTGTAGTTTTTGTACGGGGTTATGTAGAAATCGTGACAGATCTGCGTAATCTTGCTTAACCAATTTGAGAGAAGAATCAATTTCTTTGGAAGAGCACAATTGTGCTCTTCACCTTTTTTGTATTTTATTCTATCAAAGTCTAAATACAAAACCGACCGTTTGCTATTTCTAGCAAACTTATTCCCGCTACATACTGCTGACTCAATAACTCAACCAACGATCCTTCTAGTAAAACACGCTATATGAACAAAAACATCATATCCTAGCCGCACGATGATTCTACATAGTGCGGCAGTGTTTTATCCATGCAGACCATGGAAGTTTGTCTTCATAAACATATCAGAAGAGGTAGCTGCAACTTTCTGTTCATCATTCGCTGCATCTGACTCTATAGGCAAACTACCAGAAGATGCTACAATAGATATGTCGGCAGCATCACCCTTCAACAGGCCCCCCTCAAGATGTGCATCCCAGAGGCACATCTTGGACAAAAGAAGACGAAAACTAGGAGAAGGCAACGCCTTGGTAAAGAGATCAGCAAGCTGCAAACAAGAAGATACATGGTGCGGTCTGATAAACCCAACCTTAAACTGCTCACGGATGACATGGCAATCGTTCTCAATGTGCTTGGTACGTTCGTGGAAAATCGGATTATACGTGATAGCAAGTGCAGCCTTATTGTCACATCATAGATCAACAGGAAGAGGGATCTGAACACTAAAATTAGTGAGTAAACTGGCCAACCATTGGAGCTCACGGACAGTGGATGCCATGGAGCGGTACTTTGCCTTTGTAGAGGAACAAGAAATTGTAGCTTGTTTCTTTGCTTTCCAGGAAACCAACCCCCTGCCAAGAAATATACAGAAACCTGTAAGAGACTTCCTGGTGGTTCGGCAGTTACCCCAATCAGCATCACTATAGGCCTGAAGAAGCAGAGGACAAGATGCTGGATAGAATAAACCAAGACTAATACAGCCCAAGAGATAGCGCAACACATGTGTGACCGCCTTCCAGTGTGAATCATGTGGGCTATTTACAAACTGGCTCAGTTGTTGAATGGCAAAGAAAAGATCAGGCCGAGTGTAGTTAAGGTACAGCAGCCGCCCAATAACCCGCCGGTACTTCTCTGGATTATGGTAGAGAGGATAAGAGTCTTGAGCTAGTGCCACAAACTTGAGGTCACAAGGCAAAGGGGTGACTGCCGCAGAGCAATCCTGGATGTTTACATCCTGCAACAAATCTCTGATATATTTCTTTTGGCTAGCATAAAGACCATGTTGTGACCGTGCAATCTCCATACCCAAAAAATATTTGGCTTCTCCGATATCCTTGATTGTAAACTCCCTGTCCACATAGGTTTTCACTTGGTCAATGGCTCCAGAATCTGTCCCAGTGATCAGCACATCATCTACATAGACTAGGAGGTATATTTGACACGAAGGTTGCTTGAACTTGAACAAACAAGGATCTGCAGCAGACTGCTGGAAACCATAACACTGCAGCTTGGTTGTAAACTCCAAATTCCATTGCCTCGAGGCTTGTTTCAACTCATACAAAGACTTCTTCAGTTTGCAGACTTGACCTTTCTGTGCACGAGTGTATCCCTGTGGTGGGTACATATACACTTCCTTATCCAAGTTGCCGTGGAGAAAGGCATTATTTACATCCAGCTGCTGAATGTTCTAGCAATAATGTGCAGCAAGTGCAAACATGACTCTCACTGTGACAACCTTAGCAACCGGGCTGAAGATTTCATTAAAGTCTTCACCCTCAACTTGTGTGCACCCCTTAGCCACCAAACTTGCCTTGTAGAGGTCCACTGTTCCATCAGGTTTACACTTCACCTTGTACACCCATTTAGAGCCTATAGCCTTTTTGTCAAGTGGCAATGTAGTAAGCTCTCAAGTGTCATTATCTTCTAGAGCTTGAATCTCTGCTTGCTTGGCTTCCATCCATTTAAGGTTATTTCTGGATTGGTTGAAGTGTCGAGGTTCATTGACAGTTGATAGGTTGGCCACAAACTGCAAATAAGTACTAGCAAACACACAAGAAGAATCTGAAGGAGCAGATTGACACAGAGGATCCTCTGTACAACTGAATGTGGTGTGAAAGTACTCTAGCCAAGTGGCAGGTTTTTTGATCCTATTACTCCTTATGAGCAGTGGTTAGTCATTAGGTACATGCTCAGATGAGGACTCAATCACGGCAGAAGGTTCTGCAGGGTTTGCAGAACTGCATGGAAGAACATCTTCTGAAGACCTGGAGACAGCTGGGGACTTGTCCTGCTCATGGTTAGGCACCTTACTGATCTCATTGTCTGACTCCACAGCAGGGAAAGAGGGCATAGGATACTCATCTACAGGTTCTTCAAAACGAGGGAGAACCATTTCATGAAACACTACAGATACCACCATCTTCTGTTATTGAGGAATGTAGATCTTATAGCCCTTCTGATTTTGTGGATAGCCAACAAATAAACATGGTAAGGATCTGCCATCTAATTTTTCCTTGTCAGGACTCATATTCAACACAAAACACCTGCTGCCAAAGACTTGAAGCATGCTGAGATCTGGTTTTACTTTAAACAACACTTCATAAGGAGACTGCCAGGCTAGAACTCTGCTTGGCCATCTATTCAACAAAAAAGTGGCAGTCAAAATGGCTTCACCCTAAAACCATTTAGAGAGTTTAGACTGCAGCAGCAAAGCTCGTACTATCTACAATAGGGTTCGATGTCGCCTCTCTACTGTCCCATTCTGTTGTGGGGTGTAAACACAACTTTTTTGATGAATAATACCACGGCTAACAAAAAATGGATCACATTTCATGAACTCTGTGCCATTGTCTGTTCTTATGGCCTTGACTGTTGCCTGAAACTGAGTAGTAACCATGTTTATAAAGCTGCATACAAGATCAGCAACTTGATCCTTGAAATGGAAAAGATAAATCCATGTACACTTGCTACAATCATCTACCACAGTCAAGAAGTAGTGACAGTTATGCAGGGAAGGTACTTTATAGGGGCCCCAAACATCCATGTGCAGCAGATCAAAACATCTGGATGCCCTGCTTGTGCTATCTGAAAGAGGAAGTCTGCTTTGTTTCGCCAGAGGACAAATATCACACAAAAATTCTTTATTCATCTGTTTTGAGTACAGATCAAAATTTGAAAAATGTTGAAGAACATCCATAGATGGATGCCCCAACCTACTATGCCAAACATGTGGATCTATTGCTGTATAAGCAGTCTGGAGATTGTCCTTAGCAGCAGCCCCATTCTGGTAAGATAGTAGTGGAAAATGTGCACCAGGTGTATTCACAGCATCTGTAAATTGTTTAACAATTGACAAACTGAATGAACCCGAATCAAGGATGTAAAGCTTTTTCACCACTCTTCCTACTCCCAAGATCTTGCATGTCTTAAGGTCCTACACAACACAAATATTAGGTAGAAAACTGAATCCAAATCCTGCTGTATGTAACAGCTTCCTCACGGACATCAAGTTATATTTAAAGGTAGGTAAGAATAGACAAGATTTCAGCTTTAAATCTCCATGCAAAAGGACATCACCCTTGCACAAAACAGTCCTAATACTCCCATCAAGTAGCCACACTGGACTTAAGGCTGGTAGGCTGCTAATATTATGCATCAATTGAACATCCGTGCACATGTGACTGGTAGCACCAGTATCAACGATACAATCATTTCCTAAAATATCACATTGGTTAAGTGCAGTAAGTGCACGGTAAACAGTTGTACCTGCAAAATCTGCAAAGTGAACCACATTCGCAAGCGGCTGATTTCCATCATCCATCACTCCTTTACCCTTGGAAAGTCTATGTAGCTCCCTCTTCATTTCACCAATAATCCCATACAGGTTCTTCATGCTATCCGGCTTGCTAAAATCCAGTGGTGTAGCCGCTGCCTCAGAATATTCTGCCTGAAAAGCTGTACTGGCAGGTTTGCCTCTCTTTTTTACATCCGGCCACCAGTCGAGATATCCTTTCAACTTGAAGCAATTATCTATTGTGTGTCCACTTCGCTGACAGTGAGTACAAAACATAGTACTCTTGTCCGCTTTAGTTGCTTGCTTTCCATCTTTGCGCCAGGATTGTTCTTGCTTTTAGTCAGCAAAGCTGCATTCATGCTATCACTCTTAGTCAACATATCATTACTGATCTGCTTGTGCTTCTCTGCAGCAATAATCATGTTATAAACACGATCAACATCTAGCAACAGATCAACATAAATGATGTGGCTCCGTTCAGAATCATACGCATCATTGAGGCCCATCAAAAACTCCATGACCTTATCCTCATTATCTCTCTGTATCAACAAGTCACCTACAGCTCCAGAAACTAACGGAACAGGACGTAATTGATCCAACTGATCCCAAACAGATTTCAGTTTTCCAAAGAATTCACACACAGATATCGTTCCTTGTTTAAGCATCGCAACTGTTCGTTTTAGCTCAAACAATTGTGGCAGATTTGTCGTCCCCAGTCGTCTCTCCAGACTTAGCCACAGTTTTGTCGCATCATGAATAAGCATACATGTTTTTGCCAGATCTGCTATCATAGAACTTCGAATCCAAAAACATACCAGGCTATTTGCTTGCCTCCACTTCATGATTAAGTGTGAATCATCATCCGGTTTCTGCAAAGTTCCATCCACGAATCCTACCTTCAGCTTGGCCTCCAACGCTGAGAGCATTGTGCTTTTCCAAGTTAGGTAATTGGTTGGAGTCAACAGCACCGTCACTAGCAAAACTCCATGACTATCTGCACCATGGACTTGCATTTGTTCTTCAATGAAATCTTCCTTAGCTTTGCGCATGCGCTCCATCATCGCTACAAGATTAACAGCCACAAGATTATCCTAAAGTGACTTCTGATCCTTTTTCATTCTGATCTCCCATGGTAAGCGTACAGTATCCAACGACAGAATCTACAGTCACAAATTTCTTGAATCAAGCACTTCTAATGATCACAAAACCGTCCGAATATGCAATTAAACAAATCAACAGACAGACGAAATCGTGATCCAACACCGTCGCTCTGATACCATGTAGAAATCGTGACAGATCTGCGTAATCTTGCTTAACCAATTTGAGAGAAGAATCAATTTCTTTGGAAGAGCACACTTGTGCTCTTCACCTTTTTTGTATTTTATTTTATCATAGTATGAATACAAAAACCGACCGTTTGCTATTTCTAGCAAACTTATTCCCGCTACATACTGCTGATTCTTTAACTCAACCAACGACCCTTCTAGTAAAAACACGCTATATAAACAAAAACATCATATCCTAGCCGCACGATGTAGAATCATCGTGCGGCAGTGTTTTATCCACGCAGACCATGGAAGTTTGTCTTCAGAAACACATCAGAAGAGGTAGCTGCAACTTTTGTTCATCATTCACTGCATATGACTCTGCAGGCAAACTACCAGAAGATGCTGCAATAGATATGTCGGTAGCATCACCCTTCAATAGGTTCCAAGTTTCGATAGTCATTTAGAAGTTATTTTTGGTGTATGCTCTGCTTATTCCGAGTATATCAGTTGTTTTCATATGGAATTAGACTCCTTTTCTTTTCTTTTTCTGGCAAATTTGTATTCCATAATGGATGGAAATGTTAATTTTAACTATATACATATTTCACATATTTTTCACGTAACTCTTTAAATGCTCAAAGTGTTTAATTAAGATGTAAAAGTTATTATTGATATTTTTTTTTTAATTTTGTGTTAATAATGGACTAAAATAAAATGATTTTATTAAATTGCTTCTAACCATGAATGTGTTGAAACTCAATACTTTAAACAACGCAATTAATTTTGGGTCATAACAAAAATAACTTATTTGTATAATTATAAGGGTAATATTGCGGACACTTGATTTTCATAACTCAATTTTAATTGGGAATATAATCAGTGAGTTGTAATTGTGGATTATGTTTAATAGGTAAACGCACATCTATTTCACATTTACACCAATACACAACATTTTTATATGGAATCGACCTGGTGCAAAACTGGAGAATGAAGTTCATGCATTAAGGGGCAATTTTCTAAATAACACAGATTCAATATGTATGAAAATTAAATTTGTATAAAAATAATTAAGATAACAAAATTAATGGAGTATTAAGATAATACAAAAATTGATGTTAAGAGCTACTTCCATATGGGTTTGGGCTCGATGTTATAATTGATGGCCTAAGTAAGAAGCCCACTAATTTAGGGTTTTTATTTATCCTATTCTTCTTGTATTGTGTTTGCATTCGACTTCTCACAGGGAGAAAGGAGTTCTAGTGCCGCCATCACCACCACCACCACCGCTACTCTTCAATCATGGGTATGTTTTTCGATCTCTGATTGTCACGACGCTGGACATCGAAAGGCATACCTTTTCAGAAGCTTAGTTGTAAGGATAATGGCGTATTTGCAGGTATCTCACGTGATTCGATGCACAAGAGGCGTGCCACCGGTGGCAAGAAGAAAGCATGGAGGAAGAAGCGAAAGTGAGTTTCGCTATTATAATTTTTGTTTGTGCTGCTGAGTTTTTGGTCGGATTTTGATTCAGAGACGTGTTTAAATAGCGAACCTGCTGCTGCTCTTGATTAGTGAACTGCGTTTGTTTAGGTTTTCATATTTTATGTAGTTTGTTACTCGCAGTGTTTGTTTTTATATCTTACGATTCTGTTCCAATTGATTATATTTTCTGTGAGAATCTCTGCCTTGATGTCCAAACTGCTAGTTGAATTACCTTCCTTGTTCTTGTAAGCTGTTGTTCGACGCTGCATTTGACGCTGACATTAATCGGTGTTCGGCTTTTACATCGGCTAATTCTGCTTATCTTGATCTGATTAGTCTTAATATGTGGTATGTATGTATTGCCTGACACTCCATGCAGAACACCTGGATAATATATTTATTCTTTTTAAAGGTATGAGCTTGGCCGTCAACCAGCAAACACGAAGCTGGACACTGCCCAGAAGACAGTGAGAAGAATTCGTGTGCGAGGTGGCAATGTGAAGTGGAGAGCCTTGAGATTGAACACAGGAAACTATTCATGGGGTAGTGAGGCAGTGACTCGTAAGACTCGTATCCTGGATGTCGTGTACAATGCCTCCAACAATGAACTTGTCAGGACACAGACCTTGGTCAAGAGTGCAATTGTCCAGGTTGATGCTGCACCTTTTAAGCAGTGGTATCTAACTCACTATGGTGTTGAGATTGGCAAGAAGAAGAAGACTGCTGCAAAGAAAGACGAAGCAGAGGTATTCAACTTAATCCCCTTGTATTATTTTTTCTTTATATTGAGCATGGGACGTACATTCTTGTGTGTGCCTTCAGTAGTGACTATCTGGCTTTTGTACTTCATCTGGTGCTTGATTATTCAGTTGTGGAATTGAAGTTTTAAGTTGCCTAATTTATCTGAAAAAAATGACAGGAGGGAGAAGGCCCTGCCGCAGAAACTAAGAAGAGCAGTCATGTTCAAAGAAAGATAGAGAAGAGGCAGGTTGATCGCAAAATTGATCCTCACGTGGAGGAACAGTTTAGTTCTGGCAGGCTGTTGGCTTCCATTTCCTCTCGGCCCGGCCAGTGTGGAAGAGCTGATGGGTAAGCATGAATGTAGTGCATGTCTTAAACAGTGTCTCAAACATCTTGTTCTGACTTAGTCCCCTCCACATTTGCACAGGTACATACTGGAAGGCAAGGAGCTTGAGTTCTATATGAAGAAAATCCAAAAGAAGAAGGGTAAGGGCGCTGCTGGTGCTGCTTAATTATCTTCTTTGAGTTCTTGGCTGTAAGCTATTAGAATTTGGTCTTATCACAGCTCTTTGTTCCGTGATGTGGAAGGATTCGACTCATTTGTTGTCATTTTGGCTATGTTACTGTGTTGAGACTCGTTTCTTATTGTATTCTAGTTTACTTCTTGGATTGCTCAAGTCTATTTTGAGTGTTCTAAATGTGGCTCTCGTTAGCAGAAATTACTTGCATATCATCAATTATTGGCAAAACTTTCTTATAAAAAGTACATTGTTTTAAGCTTTTAACTGTAAAACTGAAACATGTTTGGAGTTCAATCTGGAAGCACAATACTATCAAATTCTTAAAGTTCATTATCTATATTGACGAAGTTGCATAAGCTTTTCTCAAGATCAACGTACCATTGATAATGATTACAACTAAACTCATTCTCAAATTCCTACATGGATTCTACATGAACATAGACATCTAGAACAGCAACGCTCTTCAGATGCTCTAAAACACCAGATTCATGAATCTTGCACCACCATGGCTTGGTTGGCATGCTGGCAAATATGCGGGGCTGTCATGAATGAAGGGTCCGTCGATCGATTGGCAGAGAATTACGGTGGAGCATACTAGACAGGAGACAGGCAAATCTTACAGCACAGCCAAGCTACGATAATCCCTAGTATGGCTCCACCAAATACTTGAGATGGAGTATGACCAAGAAGTTCCTTGAGCTTTATTTGGCTTATTGGATGCCCTTGAAATAAGTCTTCTACGATCAGATTAAGAACCTGAGAATTGAACGGATATTGAAACATCAAATGGTTTGGAAGATTTAAAATGTGATCAGTTGTAATAGTATACTCAACTCAAGAGAATATCATGAAAAGCTCAAAGGTTCCATAATAAACTGATTGGTAAGTCTAACAAGACAGTAAGTCTGTAGACAAGTTATGCAAATGAAAACAAACAAAGCTCAGATAAACCTAATAGAAGTTTGATTTGGATGATTCAAATTCAAATGAACTTATAGACTGCAACGACGCGGGGTTGATAATTTCAATCTAAGATAATGAAAAGATATTAACTATCAAGTACTCCAGAGTACTAACCAAAGGGGCAATCGGTACATAATACTCAGCATATGATTACTACCTATGATCAACTCTACTCTTTTGAAGCAAGAACAGGCAAACTAATAGTATTTCTTAACAATAACCTGCATTTGTGCATATTACTATCTCATGCTTGACAGTTCTGAAGCACTTATCCCACATTCGCAGCAGTTGAGATTTCTCAAATACGAAAAGCTTTGGCCAAGCTTATAAAAACAACAATCAAATTTAAGATTGATTATGGAGACAATACATAAAGGCGGAGAAGAATAACCATTTCCAAAAGGATTACATCATTACCTCAGCTTGCATCCCCGCGTGCCGTCTGACCCCAGTAGCATCATACATAACAATCATACTAAACCACAGGCAAACTGAAAACAATGAATCAGCCACTCCATGGCAAATAGCAACAGAAGTAGTCAATGCAGTGCATAATGCAGAATGAGAAGAAGGCATTCCGCCAGAGGCAAACATAATCCTGAAATCCCATTTCCTCTCCACGCAGAAGTTCAAGAGCACCTTACTGGATTGTGCAATAGCCCAAGCACACAATGGGGAAACAAACGTCGGATTCGCGGCTAGTGTAGCCACAAAAGGACTTATTTTGACCTGAGCAGCTGCCGTCGCACTAACGACCGCCGTCGCCAGAGCATCATTCTGGAAAAAGCTAGTTTCTTGAACACTATAATATTGGAAAACGGATGCCCAGTTCTGCTTTGAGGATTTTACGGCAAAGTCTCCGACGTTCTGGAGAAAAGGGATCAAATACGAAAAGGGTTTCAAGGGAGAGACGCAATTGCCCCATACCGAGTTAGTGTTGCCAGGGTTCAAAGAATTTACAGCGAGTGGGAGTGATGAGCGCTTGAATCTTCTCGATATCTTGAAATGGAAAAGCGAAAGAGAGCAGTATCTAAATGAGTTGGATTTTGAAAAACCGACAAAGCTTAAACGTTTGAAAGGAGAAGTGATCACAACAAGAAAATCCATGAACCTTTGTGATGGTTCTCAATCTGCATTGAAACAGTAGAAGTAGAAAGAGAGAGCCAAATTCGAGGTATCCATCGCCTGGTGCACGGAATATGCTGATTAAGTGATAGGAATAACATTTTTCAAAAGCTTAATTCAGGGGGGTGTTCATTTGAAATTCGGAATTCGAAAATGGCAATTTTCATTCCGTTTCGAAATTATTTTGAAAATGGAATCTGATTTTCGATCCGATCCGTAATTGTTTTTCGGAATTCGGAATTCGAAAATCGGAAATCGGTTCGAAAATTCGAAAATCGGAAATTCCAAAATTTCCAAGAAAAAAAACAAAAATTTCGAAAATTCGGTTCAAAAAAACTGAATTTCCGAAAATTAATATTAATAATGAAAAAAATAATTTTGCTCTCCTGACTCATGAGTGTTGTGTCCTGGACATTCCTGTGTACATTACGAGTTCATCTTCTCCACGAGAAAATATCAAAAATTCAAAATCTGCAATAAGTATACTGTATATCCCATCACAAATTCCCATGTCGCATTGGATCACATGGAACAAATTTCATAGTATATTTGAAATAG
>JAOWBN010197115.1:0-15116 GCA_028565015.1 Pinguicula moranensis
CGGGCACCCCCCCCCCCCCCCCCCCCCCATTCGAGGACTCGCCTCAGTATGGGCGAGAAGGGGAGAGGGGGAGTATATTGCGTGAGGGGAGAGTGGCATGAGAGGTGAGCCACAGACAGTGACTGTAGGGGCAATTCCTTGCCCTTACCCAACTCAAGAAACAGGTGGCGGAGAAGAGATGAGTCTGAGTGATATTGATACTCTGGAGTTGCGCTACATGTATCACAGGAGAGGAGATAATAATGAGGTGCGAGCACTTGTCCCATGTCCTGATGCTCGGCCGACCTTGACTCCGAAGACACATGTACCATCCATTACAGATCACTCAACACCCACATGTGACATTATTCATTTTTACCCTTCTTCTTCTCCCTTACTGCTAAGGTGAACTACCCGTGTCAATACGGGGGCTCCACCTGAGTGGTATGAATTTTCTCATGACATTGCTCATCATATATCTTATTTTCACATAGTACCCAGCCGCAGAGCCTTTATTACTTCTTTGGATAGTGTCTTTGTGCCTAAGTGTTGGCAAGTTGCAAAGAATGATCCTAAGTGGAGAGTTGCTATGATAGAAGAATTGGAAGCCCTTTTGAAAAATGGAACTTGAGTGCTTGTGCCACTACCACCCGAGAAGAAAACAGTAGGATGCAAATGGGTGTTCACCGTGAAGCAGAATCCTGAAGGAAAGGTGGAGAGGTACAAGGTGAGACTGGTGGCCAAGGGATATAGTCAAACATATGGCATTGATTATGACGAAACTTTTGCACTAGTTGCCAAGATGAGTACAGTCAGGACATTAGTCTCCATAGCAGCAAACAAATGATGGAACCTACATCAGCTCAACGTGAAGAATGCATTTCTTCATGGTGACTTACTTGAGGAGGTGTACATGGAGGTCCCTCCAGGATTTGGCACTAATCAGACAGAAGGGAAAGTTTGCAGGCTTAAAAAATCCTTATATGGCCCTCAAACAATCCCGTAGAACTTGGTTCGACAGATTCAGGAAAGTTATGTTGGGCATGGGTTATCACCAGACCAATGCTGATCATACTGTCTTTCTGAGACATACTGGAGATCATATCACATTGTTGACTGTTTACGTGGATGATATGATCATTACATGAGATGATGAGAGAGAAATAGCAGAGCTGAAGATGAGACTGAGCAATGAATTCGAGGTGAAAGATTTGGGAGAGATGAGATACTTGTAGTTCGGGGACCGGAAGGGATAGTGTTATCCCAAAGAAAGTATGTCTTGGATTTACTCACGAAAACATGCATTCTTGGTTGCAAGCCTGCTAGGGTACCTATCGAGCAAAAAGTACATCTCAGGGATGATGCTGGTGAGCCTGTGGATAGAGAAAGGTACCAAAAATTGGTTCGACGACTGATATACCTGGGCCATACCAGACCTGATATCTCATTTGCTGTGAGTGTGGTAAGCAGGTATATGCATGACCCAAGAAATGATCACATGGATGCGGTGTACTTGATTTTAAGATATTTAAAGAATGCAACGGGAAAAAGTTTGATCTTTAGACAAAACGGGTATATGGGCATTGAGGGATATTGTGATTCAGATTGGGCTAACTGTGTTGATGACAGAAAATCTACATCCGGGTATTGTATGTTTGTAGGATGCAATCTGGTCTCCTGGATGAGTAAAAAAATAGTCAGCCGTTACCCGTTCTACTGCTGAAGCAGAGTACAGAGCCATGACCCTGAGTGTTGCTGAGATGATGTTGTTAAGGTCTTTGCTGAAAGAGTTGGAAAATGGATGAAGGAGCACATATGCAGTTGTGATGCGATAACAAATCATCTATCTGTATTGCCAATAATTCAGTCCAACATGACAGAATCAAGCATGGAGGAATTGACAGATTCTTCATCAAAGAGAAGCTTACCATTGGACTTCTGGAGCTAGGACATGTGGCTACTAAGGACCAGACTGCTGACTGTCTCACCAAGGGCCTTAGTGCGTTAGATTTGGATAGGCTTTGTAACAAGATGGGCTTGATCGATATATTTCGCCCATCTTGAGGGGGAGTGTTGAATAAAATAGAACAAATGGTAGGTGCTCATGTTTGTCTGGTAGGTGCAGAGCTAGTAGGTGCAGAGATTGTGGAAAAGAGGTAGGTGGAATTAGTCTATATAAAGATGTAGTGTGTATCAAAGCATAATAAGAAAACAATCTGTGTTTTGTGTTTCATTTTGATTTCATTCAGGAAACAAACAGCTTGTATATACCTTGCATGTTGTAGAAACTGATCGTTGTAGGTTACACATGACCTCATGGAATGATGACACCATGTCTGAGTCCTCTAATACTATACTTGAAGGTGAACTGCCCATAGCTTTTGAAGGGGAGGATATGGTCATAGAAACAGTAGTTAAGTTGGTCAAGGAATAAGAGAAAAATGGATCTGCAAAGAACAGTAAAGGGATACCCAAAGAAATTATTCAAGCATTGCAGCAACCCGCGAGCAGTATACAATGGATACCTGTGAAATTGCGTTTGTGGCCTCCCTTCTAACAATATGTTGCTACACGAACAGAAGCATCAAAGTCCCGTTAAATGTCCGAGTCCCCTTGAGTGTTTGAATACCCATGACCTGCAGGACAAAGAGAAAATGGCTCCCACAATCCAACTAAGATTGTCTGCATCCCCTAAGCTCCCCTTCCATAGTGCCCGACTCCACAATGACAAGACACCGTGCTTGGTTTGCCCTCTAATGGACAAGACACCATGCCTGGTATCTCCCTCACCCTTACGGGGATGGCTCAGTCACTAACACCAGAGGGAATAGACAAATGGGTTGTGGTTGCTGGCTCATCAGAAGTTAATAGTCTAGACAAGATAACTGCAGTAGAGGAGTACCCACCACTAAGCTCTCCTTCACAGACCCCCAAAAGGAAACCAGCCTAGCTAAGTATGAGGGGAAGGAGGCCAATGAAAAGAAGTCAAACAAAGAAAGAAATAGATCCTAATAGAGCCAACAAACTAGAAACTTTGGATGAATGGATTGAGAAACTGGTTGAACAATATTCATATAAACATACTGAAGGCCATAAATCCCCCTATGGGACCAACCATGTTTCTACAAGGTTGGAGCATCAACAAGATGAAGTTGACCTCATAATCGATGTGTGGTCTAAATCGGGCATTTGCTATGAACCGCATAAGGAGGAACTGAGCCCTGCTCATGGATCTCACCCAGGCAGTAGATGAACCACCACCACCACCTGCTGATGATGTTCTAGAGCATCCAACTATCTCATGAAGCTACTCACATACAATGTGAGGGGCTTGGGTAACCAGGGAAGGATTAGATGAACAAAGCAGTTGATAAGAGAAGAAAAACTAGATTTCATCAGCATCCAGGAGACAAAATTGGACAGTATTGACAGAACTCTTTGCAGCCACCTATGGTATAACCAAGACTTTGAATGGCTGCAGAACTTACATATTTAAACCTTCTCACCTTTCTACAGGATATTACACTCAAGGACACAGGTACAGACATATACATTTTTGCAGGCAATATTGAGGGAAATACTCAGTGCAGATGGCTTATAAACACATTGTTGCTGGCATTCCTGCAGCATATTCATAGTAGGAAATCTCACTTCTATCCTGCATATGGGACACGGAAGCGCCTAAGAAAATACAATTCTTTGGCTGGAAGATGCTGCAGTATGCTATCCCTAATCAAGGTGCCTTAAAGAGAAGATGCATCATACCAGAAGATCAAACCACCCACCGTAATCTCTACATCTCTGAACTTGAAACTATGCACCATTTATTCTCTACTTGTTCCTTTGTGGTACAGGTCTGGGAGGAGATCAAGACATGGCTAGCAGTTGAGTCACTACATCAATATAATCAGGCCCCATCTTTGTTGGCTTTCTTACCATCCCAGCCATCATAAGTTAGCCTAACAGCGTGGAGAACAATCTGCTGGCCATGATCTGGGATATCTGGCTTGCCAGAAATGTCAATCATTTCCAGGCAATAAGAGCAGATCCCTCAAAAATCACAGACAGCGTCCAGAGATCCACTTAGCTATGGCTAAGAGCAAAAATAAAAACGAAGTTTCCTTATTCTTTCACAGTTTGGTTAGTGCAACCTCTTAGATGCTTACATCCTACAACTGGTTGAGTTGTGTATAACCTACAGCATGCTTGTCCACCAAGATGCTTGCAGTTCTGTAGTCTCATGGAGACAGAAAATAGCAAGAATCCGAAAGAGTCCAAAGCAATTCAGAAAAAAATTATTGGCTTGCCATGAAAGCCATCAAGAAAGATTCATAAAGGGTTGATGAGCCTCCAACATAGTAGGTCAGCTTGGTTACTTTCTTTCATTCCTGCTGGTTTTCTTTACTCAAGTATGGTGATCAAAGACCAACCTCACAACTAATCAGGTTATCAGGCGAGCAGGTTGAGCTGTGTACCAGTCCTATGGATTGATATGTTGACAGTTATGACTCCTGTATGTCATCAAATGTAAGCTGAGTTGAGCAAAGCTCAACTATGAATCCTGTATGAAAAATATGAATCTGAGGCAAACTTGAGAAGTTACAAGTTCGGATCTCTGTTTTTGGACCCCATTCTAGAGTATGGGATAATCAAACATGTATGATCGGAGTTCCAAACTGTATAGGAAATGCTCAGCTCCATGGACGGGACCTTTTTCTTCTTGATTTTATCCTTGTATTTTCTAATTTCTAGTTTTTTCTTACTTCTTCATTGTACATATACTCTTGTTACTTACATAGTGGATTTTGACTTTAAAAACAAAAGGATCCTCAGGTCATGCTGAGGGCTGGCTATGCATATGGAATAGCATAGCCTTGACAAGTGGTAATATATTTGATGAAGAAGGATCTGTTGGCATTATTGGAACTTGGCAAGGTTGGGATCAAGTCTCGAACATGGTAAATGTCTATGGACCTACTGAAATTGAGAGAAAAAAAGATTCAATGGGATCAGCTTCAACAACTTCAATTGGCTAAAAAAGATGAAAAATTGTGCCTTATGAGAGATTTCAACACTATGTTGTAGAGCAGTGAGAGAAAAGGAGTAAGACATCATGCTTATGTGGTGGACACAGAGTTGTTCAATGAGTTTGTTGCTAGCTCAGATCTAGACTATCTTAAAATGGAATGCAGGAAGTTCACCTGGTATCTAAGCTTCTTGAAACCAATGAGCCGCCTTAATAGATTCCTACAAAATGATGAGTGGCTGGGAGTGAACTCAATGTGGATCCAAAGTGGCCTAGACAGGAGTGACTCAGACCATTTCCTGGTCAGCCTGGTGACTAATGCAAAAAATTGGAGCCCTGCACCAATGAAAGTCTTGGATACTTGGTTACTTTGACCAGGAATACAACAATCTTGTTATGGAGAGATGGAACACCAGTGTCCAAAATGACTTTGCTAGCTTTAGTATCAAAGAAAAAATTGAAGCAGTTAGAGAAAGAATAAGATCATAGAAGAAATTTGCTTCTAGGGACTTGATCATTGAAAGAAAGAACCTCCTCACTAACCTCAAAGCCTGAGAACTTTCTGCTGAGCATTAGACTTCTACTACTGATGACATGCTAGACCATGAGGAACTGCTCAACTTGACACAACGTCTAATAGTTGTCTCTAAGAAGCTATACAGTGTATTGTACCAAAAATCAAGGCTAACCTAGCTCCAGCAGGGAGATGCCAACACTTCATTCTTTCCCAAGATGATCAATAAAAACAGAAGAAAAAATACCATTAATGGGATATGGGATGGGAATGAATGGCTTGAGGATCCATCCAGAGTTAAGGAATACTTCAGGAAACACTTTGCTACAAGATTTACTGAACAGCTTCACAGGAGACCAAGGATAGCTCTAATGAGATTCCAAGAACTGGATAACTCATCAGCACAAAGGCTTATGTCACCCTTCTCTGAGATGGAGATCTTGGCTGCAATTAGTGGCTGTGGGAGTGCCAAAAGCCTTAGCCAGGATGGCTTGAACTTTAAATTCATCAAGCATTTCCTTCACCTCACTAAACCTGACATATTACAGCTGATGAGGGAATAGCACAGGTACAACAAGTTGGCTAGGGGTAGAAATGCCTCACATATCACCCTGATTGCAAGAAATGACTCCCCACAGCAGGTACAGGACTTTAGGCCAATCACCCTCATAGGTGCAATGCCTAAAATAATTTCTAAAGTCCTGGCCAACAGACTGAATCCACTACTCAATCAAATTATCTCAAGGAATCAAATAACATTCATCAAGGCGAGGAAGATGCTGGACAATGTACTTATTACAAATGAGGTGGTAGATGAGATGAAAAAGCTCAGAAAACAGGCACTGATATTTAAGGTGGACTTTGAAAAGGTCTTCGACACACTAAACTGGAATTATTTGGAGGATGTAATGAGGCATCTGAAGCTCCCTACATACTGGATCCAGTGGGTTAAAGGTTTATTGGAGTCAACATCCTCTTCAATCCTTATCAATGGTAGCCCAACCTCAGAAATCTTCCCAAGTCGAGGCCTAAGGCAAGGAGACCCCCTCTCACCTTCTTTCTTTTTGCTGGCAGTTGAGGGCTTGTCTGTTATGTTAAACAAATCAGTAGAGCTAAGGATGATGGAGGGACTTGAGATTTGCAAAGGAAAAGTCATGGTCAGTCACTTGCAGTTTGCAAATGACTCAAGGCTCTTTGGTAGGGACAACTGGAACACCATCAAGACATTTAAATCAGTGCTTAAGAATTTTGAACTTCTGTTTGGCCTGAAAATTAATTTCAGCAAGAGTAGGCTAGTGGGGATCAACATACCCAAGCCAACCATCCAGGAGATGGTAGCATTCCCGAAATGCAGATCAAGTTCTCTACCTATACAATATCTGGGACTGCCCATTAGAGAAAACACAAGCAGACAGCCACCCTGGAAACCAGTACTGGATAAACTGCATAGGACCTTGACCTTGTTGGAACATCAGCATCTATCTATTTTCATCACACCACTTATCTTTCTTCAAAGCCCCTCCTTGCAGTTCTGAAAAAAAGGGGTCAGCATACAAAGGTCCTACTTCTGGGGTACAACAAGAGAGAAGAAGGGAATGTGATGAACTTCATGGGATAAAATTACAACACCTAAACAACATGGAGGATTGGGACTATGATGCTTGACAGCCTTAAACCAGGCACTACTTGGAAAGTGGGGGGACAAAATTTTGAATGTGGAGAAGTCACTGGCCATGGATATCCTTACATCAAAGTATGGAGGCAAATGGCCTGCTATCAGTTGGAGATCTAAGGCAACTGATACCCCCAGTCCCACAAGAACAAAGAACTAGTGGAAGAAGAAAGGGGCGTACATACGCTTCTACCGGGTAGAACAATCTCCAGGACACTTTGACTAGTACTTGGTTTGCTAACCACATGACCATCCGACTAGGAAATAGTGCAGGAGTGAGGTTCTGGAAAGACAAATGGCATAGCAAAATATGCCTATCAGAAACATATCCAAGGTTGTTCACCACTACTTTACGGAAAGATTTAATTGTGGCATAATCAGGGAAATGAGAGGGAGGAAGATGGACCTGAACTTGGTCTTGGAGAAGACATCTAAGAGATTTTGAGCATACTCAATTAACTAACCTTTTGTACCTTCTGCAGGATGTTCATCCACAACTTGAGGGGACAACAACATATATCTATGACGAGGGAATAGAAAAATACACTGTGAAGGAAACTTATAAAAGAATAACAACCTCTACAACCCATCCTTACTCAGACACTCACATTGAGGCAACTAAAAATATCTGGAGCAAGTATGTGCCTAAGAAAGTCTATGTCTTTACTTGGAGACTAGTCCAGAATGCCCTCTCCCTCAAAGCTAACTTGCAGGCAAACGGCATCATCCAAGATGACCAAGCCATAGACTGTACTCTCTGCAGGTCATCACAAGAGAGCAATAAACACCTATTCAGAGAGTGTCTAGTTTCACAACAGATATGGGATGAGATCCACAGATGGCTAAAACCCTCCAAAACACTCCCAATGCAGACCAATATGCCAACCATCCTGGAGTACGCAACAGTAAAACCAGATCAGGTATGTCAGGAAGCATGAGCTTACATCTGGATGGCTATGAACTGGACACTATGGAAGTCGAGGAATCTATAACATTTCAATAACATTGAGCCGCTACCACACCCACTGATATAGAAGATTCATAGAACAACTTGGTCAAGGCTACAAGCCAATAGAACAGAGAAAAACTTCCCTTACTCTGTGATTGACTGGCTCATGCACCCTCCAACATGCATGTCCTTCAAGAGGTAGGATTGTTGCTTTCAACCCTGTATTCACTAGACATATCACTACACTGTGTTGCTTCACATAGCCCCATGGTGACAAAACTGCAAGGTGCAAAGAGGTGCGCACTGAAAAGTACCCAGAAATATAATTGTGTTGATAAATTGATGCCCATGAACACAAGCTGAGTTGTGTACTTGTTGGAATTAAATGAAAATGAGGTGAGCCACATGTTGGAATTTGCCACATGTTGGAATTATCTCACGCCTACACTTTTGTCAAGGAGACAAGACGAAAGCAGATGCCGCCAAGGAGGAAAAAAATGTCCCACGCATGCATATGTATTAATGATTATATACACGTTGATTGTTTGTAACTTCTCTATATAAAGAGAATGCGAGACATTGATGATAATCAGAAGAAATACAATAAGTTTCTCTCATCTTATAGAATTCTATTTTATAATTATGATAATATATGAGAATATGCACTCTATGTGAATAGAATGCTGATCAGTGGATAAACACGTGACTTTGAACTTTCAAAAATTTGAAATGTCATTAAAAATCTGATTGACAAATCTCGTACAATCCTTCAAAAGGGTTTTAACTAGTAGTTGACTGAGCTGACACCTATCTTCAAATAGAAATAATTTTAAAATGATTTTCTGTCCCAATGGGAATGAGTCGACACTTGTTCTAAATGGGTCAAACCCCATCTTAACTATCACATCAAATAAAAAAGGAAGGCTTTGCACACTTGGGATGACATGTCATTAAAAGTTTCACGTCGATCTTCAATTTTTGATGGACTATTAGTTGTCATAAAAAATAGAGCCAACATATGAGTTTGTGAGTTTTAATCCATGTTATGATAGTGGATTAACTTTTAATCCTAATCATACATGTGTACATGATTTTGTTCCATAGTTTTGAAGAAGTCTTTCACTCAACCTTTATATACAACTCTTTGTATATGAATACCTAATTACATGTAATCTCATTGGATATGCATCATATGCATGTAATCTAATTGGAAGAAAATGACCACCAACTCATTAGTGGATTTCATCTTTGATCTAACTAACATGAGGTTTTGATGTGTTAGATATACATCCTACAAACTCTTGGTAATTAGGTTTGTGACACCATTATTACATTCAAGTCCTTGCAGTTTCAAAAACTTCAATTCGACCCCTAAATTCTTTCTTAATTATATTTTGGCCCTTAAGAGTTTGATATTAATATGTGTGACCCTATAGTTTTCCAATAACTTAGCAATGGGCCTTGAATTAACATAATCTCATATTATGGTTAATGAATTATACTCTTCTAATTCCTTAATCCCTAATTCATGTCCATAGGGATATCGCCTCCTAACTGTTTAGGAGTGGTGAATCCTTTATTGATCACTTTCAAACCTTCCGTACTTCATATCACTCTCAAAACTATTCATTGTTACCCATTTATGGTGTAACTCAGAATAGAATCAAAGAGTGACATCCATACTCAAGATTCCATGGTGATCTTAAGTCTAAAGATTACTTACACTTACCATTATTTAGAGTAACAACAATTTACAATATGGTGAACTCCAGTTGGGTCAATCCAATGCACTTATCAACTACAAGCATCCATATTCTAGCTAAGGTGTCGCTATACAATAGTTGATGAGATCAACTACTTTATTCAAAAGGAAATGACTTAGAGCATTCTAATATATCCGTATTAGTGATGCCCAATCTCACTAACACTATGGTTAGAGATATTTAATATTGATAATTTTACTAGAGTGGTCTCATTATCACAACACCTTTGTGATCCATTCTAAGTCATCAATACTTGGGCTTCATTATTTGACATGCAATATCAATGCAATTAATAAAACAAATAATGAAGTGTGCTACTAATCATATACATTGATATGAAAATAAGGATACAAGGCTCTAGATGATTGTATTTAGGGCAAAACACTAGCACAAACTTATACGTATTGTTGTGAGATACACCTCAAGGTGCATTGATAATTACCACACGGGGAGATTTCTTGAGACCGTAAGGACCATTAGGTAGGAATCCAGCCGTTTAAGAAACAATTTGTGATTAGAACGAGTCAAGGCATACTCATACTGCTTCATGGCAATGGTAAACCATCAAAACTAAGCCCGTGAAGATTGCTTGAGACCATAAAGCGCCTTATGTAGTCGACATACGGCATTAGGGAGACCAACAAACATAGTATGCCCTGATGGAGGGTCCATGTACACTTCTTCTTCAAGTTTAACATGTAAAAGTGCTTTATTGGCATCGAATTGATGTAAAGGTCAGTCACAGTTTGCAACCACAATTATGAGCAAACCAATGGTATTTAGGTTGGCCACTGGCGAGAATGTCTTCAAATAATCATTCCTATATGATCGAGTATAGCCTTTTGCCACTAGGCGTGCCTTATACCTTGCTGTACTCCTATCACCATTGTGTTTAAGTGTAAAACCCACCTGCATCTGATTGTTCGCTTCCCTGGTGGACGATTCTCCATGGTCCAAATTTCATTTTGTTTGATGGAAGCCTTTCATCGTCCATTGCTTTGGGATAACCCTGTGCTAGAACTATTTGTACCTTGCGGTTCTAAATTATTTATAGCACTGCGTTCGGCCACTCTCTCGGATTTTGTAGCTCTTCCATTCTTCCCATCAGATTTCTTTGATCTAGGTTGTCCCCACCAATCTGGATATCCCATCATTTTGAAGCAATTTTCAATTGTGTGACGCTTCTCTTGACAAAAAGTATATAACAATTTGTCTTTCTCCATACCGGTTAAAGACAAAGAACCTTCATATCTACCTCCTCCATGATGGACTCCCTGAGATACCACAATAGTCCCAAAAAAATTGTTGTTGTCCTTATGCTTGACAACCTTCCGGGTGGCCTCACGCCGCACAAGGTATTACTCCTCCTCAACGGTCGGTGTAGGATTGATCTTGAGGACATCAAATCTGACATTATCTAGTTGATCATCGAGACCAACCAAGAAGCCATAGACTCTGTCCTCCTAGACGATCAATGTGTAACGTTTGATATCATCTGGACTTGTCATCGGGTGGCGTATTCCAAAATAATTTGCCGCCAGAGGGCTTGTAGGTTATTTTAGTAGGTTTCCAATGGGCCGCTTGCTAACGCATACGGGACACTCTTCTCCGTAGATCAACACTTGCGACTTATCTTTGACATGAAGGTAAGTAGTCGCAACACAATTCCACACTTCTTGTGGGGTGGCGTATCGGGTGTAATTCGGCATTAGGGTTAATTTCATGGCATTAATAAGTCACCAACGAATAACTGCATCATCTGTACGCTATTTAAGGTAAGTTGGATCGGTTGGATTTTGTTTCACGATGTCGCCATGGATATAACCAAGTTTATCTTTGCTAATAAGATACATCTCTACCATCTGTGTCCACAGACCATAATTGTGATTATTCAGCTTCACAATCAACAAAGAAGATGATGAATCCGGCGGCGGAGATGGGTTTCAGGTTGATGTGACAACATGTCGAACATCTGACTAGCCAACGTCGTCAAGATTTTATCAGCGGAGTGATTTTTGACTTGGTTTCATCATCGTCTGTCATGTCGCACGTTTTTGGTTTATAGAGCAACAAGGACGGCTTGAATGGATGTTTAGGTTTTTAGGTTATCTGCTCTAATACCATGGCAAATAGAGGTTGAGTATTTGGATGAAAGAATTTTATTTTTCCTTGAATAATTATGTAAGTTACATGAAACCGTATATAGGGTTAATACTCTTACCATCCCTACATTTCTTCCTATTATAGAGTCCACAATTATAAGTATGCAAACCAAATTATAGAGATACTAATAAGAGTTTGAAAAGGTATATTTGTATTTTTGGGACAAAAACAATTTTAGTATGATAGGTTAAGGTCAAATGCAATTTCAGTCTATCAGCAACAATTTTAATCCCATATTTTTTAAATTGGTTACAATTTTAGTCCAAAAGCCATTTTTTTACTTGTTTAACATCCAATAACAGTTAAATTTATTTTAATAAAATAAATTAATTACAATAAAAATAAGATTATACTATTATATTCATCTTATAAAAAATATAGAAGTTTGATCCTTTTTTTGGTTTACCAATTCAATAAAACTATTTAAATACAAATAAACTTTGAAACTGAAATTGCAATGAATTTATAAGCTACCGAGCCAAAAATGTTATGTAACTATCGGACTGCAATTGCATTGTCTTCTAACTTTTGGGACTAAAATTGCTCTCATCCCTTGCATTTTTGTGAACAATTTGTGCATATTATATATTTAATGAAAAGTAATTTTATCGACGAAAAGATAAGAGTTCTAAATATTTTTAATGCATAATTATAGGTCATTCATTATTCCTAAAAGTTACTTGCCCGACTACTTTTACATTTTTTTTGATAAATTTGTAGTTTTCTTTAACTCTTCAGACGCATTGACCAGCTTCAAATATAACTTAAAATTAACATTGGTCATGTTGAATATTATAAAATATTTATTTTTATATTGGGCCTAACCTCCTTTATGCTTTTTATTAATGGGAGGTTCAATCTTATAATCCCATAAGTCAAATGGTGGTAGCATGTAGATAGAGTTTTGACCATTTCACAAAATAGCGTTACCCACTTTCTCCATTTCTAACGCAAAAATTTCTGCTTCTTAAAGGATTTTTTCTTTATTAAAGCATCTTTTTTCTTGTGTGTTCAACCTGTTGGGGAATATCACAGGCTTTGTGAATGCGAAAATAACAAAATAAGGCAACAACACAAAATTTACATGGTTCGGTCTAAAAGCCTACATCCATGGGAGAAGAGAATGATCAATCTACTAAGAAACAATATTCTTGTGATGCAACAGAGACACGGAGAATAACTACAAGATACTGAGATAACCTCTCAAGTCCCGCTGACACAGATAGTCACATCCCAAGTCTCACATTTCTCTATTTCTCTCTCATCTAGCCTCTCTCCTTTTTTGACTCTCTACTCAACCCTAATAGTTAAGAGATCTCATATTTATAAGCATGAGTTGTCTTATTATTAGAATTCTTACAATGAATATTAATTCAAGTCAAATAATAGGAATTTAATATTAGGCAAATTTCTAACAATCACCCCCTTGACTTGAATTATCACGAACAAACTTTATTTCTTCTTCAACCACCCCTCAAAGGTAACTTCACGGTGTGCACGAGTCAAGCTCATATTGAACTTGCCAAATAGAAGAGTATATCATCGTCATACCCATGGGACCAATCGACTTCATATGAGTAGAAGTACTCGCACTTCCCTAATCATCCAGAAACTCTTTGTGCTTGCTCAAAACACGATCATGGTTTCCAACACAGACAAACATTTTTCAACAAGAGAACATCTCCTTTTCAATTCATTCACACCACTTTCACTCGTACAACCAGAGTGAATCATCGATCTTGGAACATTAGCCGACACTTCAAGCCACCAGCAACAAGCTACCACAAGTTCTCAAGCTTCCACAAGTTTTCCCTAACTCCAAAGCTTCTAAACCTTCACGACTTATCAATCACCATGGTTTCAACCTACTTGAACTTTTATTCCAAACTTTTATTGGCTTCTTGTCTAGCTTCAATTTTTCAATTCCTCAACCTCGCTCTGATACCACTTGTTGGGGGAATATCACAAACTTTGTGAAAGTGAAAATAACAAAATAAGGTAACAACACAAGATTTACATGGTTCAGCCTAAAAGTTTATATCCGTGGGAGAAGAAGAGGATCAATACACTAAGAAACAACATTCTCATGATACAATAGAGACACAAAGAATAACTAGAAGATACTGAGAAAACCTCTCAAGTCCCGCAGACACAGAGAGCCACATCCCAAGCTTTACATTTCTCTAATTTTCTCTCACCTAGTCTCTCTCCTTTTTCTGCATCTCTTCTCAACCCTGATAGTTAAGAGATCTCATATTTATAGGCATGAATTCTAATACTAGAAATTTAATATTAGGAGAATTTCTAACACAAACTTGTGTTGTGGATAGGGGTTTTGCCTTATATTTATAATGAAATATTTGATCAATTCCCATGATTAATTGTCCCATAAATTAGTCCCAATTTAATTAACTAATCCACTTCTTGACTAATTAGGACTCTAATTTCTATTTCATTTACTATTTAGTTAACAACTTAATCATTAGCCCAAATTAGATTATCTACTTCATGGAACATAATTATCACTGAAATTCATTTTCTCGCAAAATGATGAAGACGGCATTGGTGCCCGCCATATACACTATGGGAGATGGGTGGGCAGGCCACGCGTGTATGGCTTGCATGATGTGTGCAATACCATGCGAGTGGCACCGTGAGTACAATGCACATAGTGATCGACCAAGCGCGTTGCGCGCATGATGCATGCAGTGCCCAGCCTTAGCTCGTGTTCGACGAGAGTGTCCTGCACAACTCCTAGTGCACGATGCACACCATCTTGACATTTCTCACAGTTTACTCAAAATGGTTCTTCTTTTCTTTCATTTTGTAAACATTCATCATTCTATGTATATATCCTTTTGAGCAATTAAAAATAAATTACTATGTCCTTTGTAGGCTAACTCAAGATGGCATAGAGTGAGCTCCAAAGTTATTAATTGTTGAGTGCAAACAAAGTCCAACTTTGTCCCATAAGGATTGTGAGTTGAAAATTGGTTGGGTTTATTTAGATGGACCAACATTAAATTGATATGAGGCCTTTTGGGGGTAAA
>JAOWBN010197126.1:0-15115 GCA_028565015.1 Pinguicula moranensis
GGGCTCCATTCATCACTTTTACCATTTTAGACTCATCGACTATTACATCCTCTACTTGTCGTAGACTTTAGTGTATCTTTTGTAAGTTTTGATTATTTTCTGCTTTGTAAATACTTTATATTATTTATAAGATTTGGCATAACAAAAAAAAAGACGTCGTCCTCGCCTTCAAACACTTAGTTATCTCGACTACGGTCACTCGGATAATCCTCGATCATCAAGTGGTTGCCTCGAAGCTTTTGAGGCAATTTGCACATGTTTGCTTTATAGTTAGGTTCTCTACAATGGAAACACTTATAGTGTTGGCGTTTTTTTGAGTGAGTCTTCCACCTGAACGTTCATTCCCTCATACAGTCTTTTGTGCATCCTTCGCCAAGGTGGCCTTCCAGTGCGCATCACTCGCTCGAACGACTTGAGACTTCGTCCATGGCATCTTTCGTTGCTTCTCAATAGCCAATGCTCGGTTATAGGCCTCTAAAATGCTCCACAATGATTGGAGCACCAACACATCTTGGATGCTAGTCCGTACGCCACTAATGTAGCGGCCTACCAATTTCTCCTCCGACTCGGCAAGATCGTTCCTTACCACGGGATGATAGAATTCTTCGTGTATTCTTCAACATTTTGAGTCCCTTGCCTCAATGTATGAAGGCGTTGGAAGAGAAACTGAGCATACCCAAATGGAAGGAAATGGCTTTGCATTTTCCTCTCCATCTTCTCCCAATATGTAATCTTTAAATGCCCTTGGCGCTCACGGGTTCTTTTGGTTTGTTCCCACCAAGCCGAGGCTCATCCTTTGAGTTTGATGGAAACAAGTTTCACCTTTACATTTTGAGGCACCTACTTCATTGATCAACCCAAAAAGCTCGGGAAACTCCACCTTGAAGCCAAGGCCAGAGGTGCGCTCCTTTCGGTCATCATGTCCTTAGCGTCGGGGATTGGGCTCATAATGGTCAGAAAAACCATCTTCTTTATCATAACAAGGGGCTTGTTGGTGACCCAGAGTTGTGGCTCTAACCTTCAAGTGAGATTCTCAATTTGTTGCCGCATCTCCTTCATCATTTAATCTCTTCGATTCTCCGATCGTCGGAGTTGACTTCATCATTGAAGCTCCAAAACCCTCATCCAAAATTCTTTGTCATTTGATTGTTCTACAAGAAGATAAGGTATCAAGGCTCTAATACCAATTGATGTTGGGGCTAATATTGTGATAATACTGGGGACAATACACTCAATTGCACTCAAGTATGCTAGAATGATACCCGATAGGTTGTCTCGCAAAAAATCTCAGGAATGAACTAAAAAACCTGAAAGATTTGAATATTATTGAAATATTCTTACTGGGTGAGTTAAACGATCAAGGGATGATCGACGTATTTATAGCCAAAGGACCTCAATGCTTCACCCTCAATTATTGGACGTAGTCGAACGGTCTTTGGACGTTTCCATGATCCAAAATTGAGTGACTCTTGCCATCTCTTTAAGGAATGGAATTGTCTCGGTCCAAAATGGGACCAACACTACCCTAATGAGTCCTGAAGTGTAGGATCACTTGTTCGCCCGTGACATGTCCATCGACTTGGACTTCCGTCGAGATACACTAACACCTACCACAAACTAGTCCTTATAATCAAGGAATATGCTTTTTCCGCACCATGATCCATGTATTCGAGTCGTTTTGGGGCCAAATTTCGTACCCATGTACTCACAAGGACCTTACACATTGGTTGGACTAAACCAAAACAAAATGGCACGACAAAATAGAAATTTGGCACATACAACATAAATGTTGCTCCATCGACCACGGTAGTGCATCAGTCTTAACCCGCGGCCATTCCTTTTGAGTCATTTGCCTAATTACTCGTGTGAATTGGGATTTTCTTAGTGCATTCGCTTCCTTGATGTTATCCATTCAATACTTGAGGTATTATCGGTCAATATAGAGATTTGTGAGTTTTGAGCCCATTCTTGTGAGTTCGTACGATCCAATCTTTCGAGTGACTGCATCTTTGCTTCCGTGAGTTTGAGCATTTTGTTGCCCATAGAATTATCACAATTCTACTCCCGCCATCAGTTGGTATCAGAGCCTCACATCTCATTTTCTTGAATAACAATCAAATGGCTGGAGATTATGGATGTAGATTCCGGAGCTTTGATGATGAAGACATCTCCCAAGGTCGAGAGGATAGGAGGGATGAGTTGATCGAGGAGACACAGTGGAAAATTGCAGATCTCACTCGTAGATTGGAGTCTCAAACTCATCTCTCCTATCCTCTCTTTAGAAGCTGCCCCAATCATGGACTGCCTCATTGGAGGCAAATTCAAGATTTTTATAATGGATTGAAGAGCATTACGAGAAGGGAGATAGATGTTGCAGTAAATGGCACCTTCATGAAGAAGTCGTACAATGAAGCTTACACTCTGATTCAAGCCATAACCGAGAACTACCTACAATTGGCAACGTTCCTATGGAACAACTCAACTATGTTGGCAACCAGTAGAACTACCCAAATAGTTTCGAGCACAACAACTTTAAACCTCGTAGGAATGACCACCCCAACTTTTCTTGGAGCAATACTTAGCATGTCTTGAACCCCACATCACAGAATCCTTCGCAATTTAGTTGCAAATGCAAAAGTATACTTATCAAAGGCCAGAGAATGATGAAATGATCACACAATTGTCTGTAGCCACCAAGAGTACTTCAGTTTTAAAAGTGTAGCTAGCCGCCGCCTCAAGCAGCTTTATGCAAGAGACCCGAGCTAACTTCAAAGATCAAGCTACAACCGTAAGGAACTTGGAATCTAAAGTTGGTCAATCAACAAACCAATTATCTGAGAGACCACCAGGTTTTCTGCCAAGCACCACAAAAGTGAATCTCAAATAGCAATGTTAGTTAATTACCTTGAGAAATGGAAATGAAGTAGAGGAAAATCCAAGACGAGCTCCTACACCGATGCAAAAAACTTATCAAACGTTGTAGGAGCCGCTGCTTCATCTGCTCGAGGCAGGGAAAAATCCTCCATGGGAACATCATCTTCATCTTACACTATAGCCAAATTCCTCTGATCTTTGTCCTCGTTTTTCCGGCGTTACATTCTATCCATGTCTCTCTGTTGTGCTCTCCTTGTGGTTTGGAAGTTTCTTTCAATTTCTGGATCCAACTCTTCGCTAGAGGATACAATACCTACAAATAGAGTTCCTAAAATTAAAAACATATGAAATTAAGGTTCAATCTAGCTAAAACTTACTTGGCGTTAATCTTGTTTAAGCTACCAATCCCCAAAAATGGCGCAAAAAACGTGATGTGCGCAGACTTGATAAACTTTACTTACAAGTGTACAAGTCGCACAAATAATAGAGTAATGATAAGGATGTCGAACCACGAGGATTAGGGTAAATAATCACTTACATTCACAAGCTTCGTGCAACTTGAACCGAATAAAATTGGGTTGATATTAATCTAGTCATTAATCAGTGAATTAAGCAATGTACAAATATGATTGAAATGCAGTGGATGAGTGGAATAGATGTAATTCAAGGTTAGACGATGAAGACATCCAGGGGAGTGTAACTTCACCACTCGAGTGCCTCGGGTAGAATTATAATTTGATAAGTCATCTGCCAATTATAATATTGTGTTTATCGGATTCACCTATCCTAGACTTTTATATCTTTTGAGCTTCAGCGTCCCTCTTAGATTTATAGTTGAGAATCTCTATATGTCACATTCAAATAAACCAGAGATATTGCTCTCAGGTGATCCTCACACGGGAGCACCGATTTTATAGTCATTCTCATGCTATAGTAACCGTTGTGGACCTTGTTAGTGTTATGTCCTAAAACCAATCACCTTAGGCCTACGTATCACACTTTAATGTTGTATATATGATTGTAGCAACCTTAACTACTTGTTTATTTATATTCTTTATCTATAACATGTAAAATAGTGAAGCCTAGCGTTGATAACTTAGAGTTTTCACAAAGAGTTCTGATGATGGGACCACTCTAATTAAAGTTAGCAATACTAAACATACCTAACCATAGTAACAGTGAGATAAGACATCATTAATACGGACAGGTTAGCATGTTCTCAGTCAATTCCTTTTGAAGAAAATAGTTGATCTCATCAACTATAGTGTAGTGACTATTGTTTGCTTATCCTTTTAACTCATGACTTTAATCATTTCTAGTATTAATTTACTTGTCAGGGCCAGAGGCATGTTCATATTGTATTTATTGAAAAAGGAGAAATTTTATTCTTTTTATGCACTACAACTTGGTTAATGTTTTTAAAAGGCATAATCTTAGTTTTATTGAACAGGTCCTGAAAATCACGTCCTTTGAGTTAAAAAGGCATGCTCATAGTGTAACTGAACATGGACCAAGTATTTGTCGTTTCTATTGCTTTTCTATTGCTCTGACAGATTAACCCTTTTAAACCAAGTTGTACTTCTGGTCTTGCTTGAACTGGTAATGGTTTACAGGCATAAGCACTCTCTGAGTTGTTAAGGACATGTATTCTGTTGCTTCTGGGCAAATTTGAGCTCTGAACATAATAAGGCCAATTCTTTGGGAGTAATGAGGAGGTCTATGAACAGGACACACCAAGCACTTACAATCCATCTGACTGGAGGATGCTCCTTGCTGCATTCATCATAACACATGAGTGAGTTGCTTAATCATAGATTTAGAGGACTATTTTTACTCCATCATTCTTCATCACGGTGCAGGTATGTACTGGATGGAGGCATACTAATGACAAGGACTAAGATTGGCCTACCTCAACAAAGTAAGTTAAAAGAAAAGGATTCTTGAATAGTCTCACTATGCACTTTTCTCATTATGGTACAGGTTAAGGGCTAGAGTTTTATCACTTCAAAGGATCTGGCAGAAACAAGGCCTACTGCCAGACCATTCTCACTGGTCACATGGTTCATTTTCTAAACTAAAGGCCCTGACTTTTAGTCTCAACACTGAGTCCATGGAAGACCAATATCTAAGACGAAAGGTACAGAGACAAGGAGTCACAAACATACCACAAATGACTGCTTTAACCACCATGATGAATATAGCTGATCAAAGATGGCATCACAATGTTCAAGGGTTTATGAAAGGAGAAAAAACATATTACAAAGAAGCCGCTGAGAAGCAAACAATCTACCTCCAAAAGATGCAACCACAAAGTATCTATACAACTGGATAAAGACCACATCACTTAAGTATTCCACGGAGTAGGTTGTAAGATTGGCTTTATCAAGCAAATACAGTTGATATAGCTGCAAGCAAGCCATTCTCCAGGAAAATGCAGAACAATTGTTACTCAATGAGGCTTCGTTTCTAAGGAATTTGCTAAGTGAAAGGCAATACATCAAAGATGATATTCAGAGGCCTCTCAATGAACTACATGCAAAGGCGGATATGCGCTGAGCTAAGCAACAACACAATTTTGAGACATGGGGTTTCTAGGAGAAAGAGGTTGGTCGTTACCTTGTAAGTGTGTTGTATCACCTTTTCCCGACTGGCTATATCCTCTATACATTACAGGGATAGCTCACCAAACAAGAAGAAGCTATGTACCGATATGCCTATAAAAGGGGGTATCGATAAGTTGATAGTCATGATAATCTGTTTGGTGAAGATCTGGTGATGGCAATGAACTGAATGCGGAGATGCCTGTGCAATCATGATGTTAGGGGAGCCATATATATGATCACCTTTAGTTATAACAGAGGATACGATGGAAGGGAAGGTTACACAGTTCATGAACTAGGTTCCAATCACTGATTTTTCACTATAAATTCATTGCTCATAGGAGCTCTAGTCTTGAGATTGTATATTTTTTTGTACTTGCTTTTCTTTTTTTTCCCTTGTAAATATTTTTACATATAATATGAAATTTGTCTTAATTAAACAAAACCTATAGTGTCGTGACACTTACGCTATAAACATGGATGCTTGTAATTGACAAGTACACCGATTGACCCGCATAGAGATCACCATATTGTCAATAGATGATACTATAAAGAATATTGAGTGTAAATGATCCTTAGACTTGAGATCACCATATAAAGATTTTGAGCTACTCTTTGATTCTATTCAGAATTACACCATAAATGAGTAACAATGGGTAGTCTTGGAAATGGTATGAATTATGGAAAGATTATGGGTGATCAATAAAGAATTCATCACTCCTAAAATGTTTGGAGAAGATATTCCTATGGCCACTAATAAGAAGTCATATTAGCCTTTGCAAAGCACATTTTTAATTAGAAAGATTTTCTAATTAGAACTTAATGATCATGACTTACGATACAATAAATCTTACGTATATAAATGAGGGTGATAAATAACGTCAATATACGAGATTAGGAATTTGTTCTTGGTGAAAGGATATCAATTACACAATAACTAATTCTTGGAAGGATAGTCTCCTTCTATGACTATTCTCAATGCTTGGGGGGACATGATATTTTGCTAAAGATCACTCTTGATCTATGGACTATAATTAAAGAATAATTAAAAGTGTTTAATTCCTTAACAATAATTTGATTATGTTAATTATTTGTCAATTGCCAAGTTATTGAGAACCTATAGAGTTACATGCGTTAACAACATTCTTTTGAGGGGTCAAAGTGGGATTAAGGTAAAGTGTAGGGGCCAAATTAACGATTTTGAAACTTCAAGGACTTGTATGAAATAATGGGGTTATGGATATACATGCTATGCACGACCACACATGTATAGAGATGTATAGAACCCTCATGTAGAAGTATTTTACAACAACATGACACATAAGCATAAAGTATCCATTGTTGAAACATATGTAAAGCCATGGTTAAATGTTATCTATTAGCTATAACATGTGTTTACATCTTAAATTCATGATTACCCATATGAATACCTTAATATTTTCAAAAATATACAAGGGTGGTTAAAATTTAAAACATTGATAGAATTGTTGAGAAGTTCCACATCCTTGTTACATTCTTTACATGAGAAGGACTAAGACTTTTTTGGCAAAAACTTGAACGAGTTTTCCTCTATTTTCTAAGGTTTAAAGGTTTGAGCTAGCACTCTTTTATCCACATATAAGCTATACACTTAGGGTGTATAAACCTCCATGGAAGTGATGGTTGAACTACTCTAGAGGGTGGAAGACACCTTAACAGAAGGAGCTTTCTTGCACGAATTAGTGATTATACAAGAGGTATAAAAGTTCCTTCTCTCTTGTAACATCAAGTTGTGTAAATTGGCCAAGACCCATGGTTAAAAGATCTATGAAATTTTTGTTATGCTTGTTTAACACATACCTATGTTCACGCTTCCGCACAAATTTTGCATCATGATACGTAATATAGCTTTCGGAGATCTTACAGGCCTTACTATACGTATTATAACTTTTGATTCTCGACCTCGCATTATACTTAGTGTATCTACTTACGTTGGCCAAATATAAATAGGTTATGATGAAGAATAGCAAGATCAAACACAATAAACAACAACTAAAACATTCAATAATCACCCAAAGTTCCTCAAGTGCTACATTCTGTCCCTGGACATAAGGTTTAGATCATGCTTAAGGCATGAGCCAATATACTAAAACACAGTACTGAGTTTATCACAAGAAAAATAGAGAATTGGATAAGTTCTTCATTGAGCAAAAACTCTAGGATGCAAAATCCTTTTTCTTGAACAATGCAGCTCTCGTATGTCCTCTCCTAATCTTGCATTGTTTTATGCATTTTATACCACTTTGGTAGCTTCTCAAAAAAGCTTCAAGTATAGTATAGTGATATATTTGTCCGCCAACAAAATGTGGCATGCAAAGATATGTGTACGTATCACCTTGCATGGTCATTTGATCAGAAGCTGGTGTCATGCCTAGAATAATTGAGGCAAATCCTCTGCTTTGGGGGGTGTTGTCAAAGAGCAATTAATGAACCGTTTCTGCAAAAGAAAGGTAAATATACATAAAAGGCATGTCCCATCATCCTTATTGAGCCTAATCAGACTCAAATAGTCTGCATTTATTAGTTATAAAGTTTACTCATCATAGACAACCACAAATGTTTCCATGAATGGCCTAAGCACTTGATGCATAAACCTCATGAACGTGCTTGGGGCATTGGAAAGGCTTAATGGAATGACTAATCACTCAAATAATTCATGAGTAGTTTTGAAGGTCGTCTTACATTCATCTTCGTTCATGATTTGAATTTGATGGTAGCCACTCTTTAGATCGATCTTGGAATAGACTTTGTATCCAGCTAGTTGATCCAACATATCATCAAGATGAGGTATGAGGTACCTATACTTGACCGTGATGCAGTTGATGGCTTGGCTATCAATACACATGTGCCAAGTGCCAACCTTCTTTGGCACTAATAAGGCTGGTACCGCACATAGACTCATACTCTTGTGGATGTAGCCTTGTGCAAGTAGCTCCTCTATTTGTCTTCTCAATTCTTCACCCTCATTCGATGGGTTGGCTGATTGGGAAGACTTGATGCCAATACTAAGGTTGGTGATGGATGTTTCGGAGTGGAGGCAAGTCGTGGGTAGTTATTCGGGCATCAAGTCCCTAAACTCATGTAATAGCTCTTGCACTTCAAGATGAAGAATAACGCATTCATTAATCGGTTGATCACTCTTAGAGAATAGGGCTAAAACTACCTTTTCTCCTTTACTTCTTTGAGGAATCGGCTCATGGACAATAGGCAAATATACTTCTTGACCGTTGGTGTTGGTTCATCTCATCTCGGGGCAAAGACGATTTTCTTATCTTTAAGCTTAGGGAATAAGTGTTTTTGTGGCCGTCGTGGATCACTCTCCGTTTTTATTGCCATGGTCTACCCAAAAGTAGGTGGCAAGCATCCATAGCCACCACATCACACTACAATGTGACATAGTACCTTTTGCCGATAGAGAAGGAGACAAGGCAGCTCTTGTTATCCATGACTTCACTACCATTGTCGAGCCAGGACAATGCGTAAGGCGTGGGATGATGCTCAGTCTTGAGACCTAGCTTGTGGACAGCTTCCTCGGGCAGCACATTTTTGCAACTCCCACTATCTATGATCATCTTGCAAACCTTGCACCAATGGTGCAAATGGTGCTAAAAATGTTTGTCCGTAACCAATCTTTATTTGCACCATCATTGGGACTCAAGAGGCTCTTCCTCACAACTGAGTTTTCACGACCATCACCTTGCAAGATGTCGTTTCCTTCAAACACCAAATTGTCTCGGCTATGGTCACTCGTATGATCCTCAATCATCAAGTAGTTGCCTCGAAGCTTTTGATGCATTTTGCAAGTGTTGGCCTTGTGGTTGGGCTCTCCACAGTGGAAACACTTAATGGCAATAGTGTTGGCATTGCCAAGAGGGCCTTGCCTTGTGCATTACTCGTCCGAACGACTTGAGACATCGTCTATGGTTTCTTTTTTTGCCTCTCAACAACCAATGTACATTGATTGGACTCTAAAATGCTCCACAAGGATTAGAGCACCAACAAATTTTTTATTCTACGTAGGCCACTAATGTAAAGGCCTACCAATTGCTCCTACGACTTGGCAAGATCGTTCCTTGCCATGAGTTGATAGAATTACTTCATGTATTATTCAATATTTTGAGTCCCTTGACTCAATGTATGAAGGCGTTGGTAGAGAGACTAAGCATACCTGAATAGAAGGAAATGGCTTCGCATTTTCATCTCCATCTTCTTCCAAGATATAATCTTCGAACGCCCTTAGTGTTCATTATTTATTAGTTTTATGTTCTAAGGCCAATTACCTTTGGCCTATGTATTAACACTTTAATGTTGTATATATGATTATAGCGACCTTCACTACTTGTTTATTTATATCATGTAAAATAGTAAAAGCTGGCATTGATAAATTAAAGTGTATCACAAAGAGTTGTGTTGATTAGACCGCTATAATTTAAGTTATCAATACTAAATGTCCCTAACCATACTAGTAGTGAGATAAGGAATCACTAATACGGTCAGGTTAGAATGTTTTCAGCCAATTCCTTTTGAAGAAAATAGTTGATCACATCAACTATAGTGCAGTGACACTTAAGTTACAAACATGGATGCTTGTAGTTGACAAGTACATCGCATTGACCCGCATAAAGATCACCATTTTGTCAATGGATGATACTGTAAAGAATATTGGGTGTAAGTGATCCTTAGACTTTAAATTACCATATAGATATTTTGAGTTCGAATGCTACTCTTTGATTCTATTCGGAGTTCCACCGTAAATGAGTAACAATGGGTAGTATTGGAAATGGTTTGAAGTACGAAAAGATTATGGGAGATCAATAATTGATTCACCACTCCTAAAATTTTAGTAGAAGATATTCCTATGGCCACTTGTAAGAAGTCATATTAGCCTTTGAATAGCACAATTTTAATTAGAAAGAATTTCTAATTAAAACTTAATGAATATGACTTCTGTTACAAGAAATCTTACGTATATAAATGAGGGTGACAAATAACCTCAATATACTAGATTATGAATATGTTCTTGGTAAAATGATATTAATTACACGAGAACTAAATCTTGAAAGGATAGTCACCTTCTAGGACTATTCCCAATACTGGGGGGCGTGATATCTTGCTAGAAATCACTCATGGTCTATGAATTAGAATTAAGGAATAGTGAATTAAAAATATTTAATTCATTAATAATAATTTGATTATGTTAATTCTAGGTAGCCAAATTGTTGAGAACCTATAAGATCACATGCGTTGGCATCATTCTCTTGAGGGGTCAAAGTGTGATTAAGGTAACGTAAAAGGGCCTAATTGAAGTTTTTGAACCTCAAGAACTTGTATGAAAATATGGTGTTACGAAAATACATGCTATGCACGACCTCACATGCATAGAGGTGTATAGGAACCTCATGTAGAAGTGTTTTACAACAACATGACAGATAAGCATGAAGTGTCAATTGTTGAAACACTTGTAAAGCTATGGCTAAATGTTATCTATTAGCTAAGACATGTATCTACATCGTAGACTCATGGCTACCTCTATAAATACCTTAATCTTATATAGTGGTGGTCGAACTTTAAGGCCTTTGTAGAATTTTTGAGAAGTTCTGCATCCTTATTTCATTCTCTACCCGACAAGGATTTGGATTTTTTGGGCAAAAACTTGAATGAGTTTTATTCTATTTTCTAATGATTTAAGTGTGGATCTAGCACTCCTTTATCCACTTATAAGTTATACACTTAGAGTGTATGAACCTCAAGGGAAGTGGTGGTGCGGACTACTCTAGAGTGTGGACATTTGGACACCTTAACGGAAGGAGCTTTCTTGCACGGATTAGTAATTTTTCAAGAGGTATAAAATTTTCTTCTCCCTTGTAAAATTAAATTGTGTAAATTAACAAAGATCCATGGTCAAAAGATATCTAAATTTTTTGTCATGCATGCTTAACACACACTTATGTTTATGCTTCTGCACACATTTTGTATCATGACATGTAGTGTAGCTATCACAGCTTTTGGTTTGTTCCCGCCAAGCCAAGGCTCATCCTTTGAACTTGATGGTAACAAGTTTCATCCTTACTTTGTTAGGCACCTACTTAATTGATTCAATCAATGAAACCATCGTGTTGTAGGAAACCCGAGAACTCAGGCAATTCCACCTTGAAAAGGTTGAAGGTGCGCTCCTTTCGGTCATCACGTCCATATCGTCGTGGATTGGGCTCATAATAGTCAAAAAAGATTTTTTATTCATCATAACAAGGGGCTTGTCAGTAAGCCCAATTAGTGGACTCTAACCTTCGAGTGAGATCCACAATTTGTTGCCGCATCTCCTCAATCAACTCATCTCTTGGACCCTCCCAGTCGTGGGAATTGACTTCATCATTGAAGATCCGAAACCCTCGTCCATAATTCCTTGCCATTTGATCCTTCTACAAGAAAATGATGTATCAAGTCTCTAATACCAACTAATGTTGGGGCTAGTATTGTGATAATACTAGGGGCAATTCACTCAATCGCACTCACGGATGCTAGAATGACACTCGATAGGTTGTCTGGCATAACATCTCAGAAATGAACTGACAAACCTGATATATTTGAATATTATTGAAGTATTCTTGCTTGGTAAGTTAAACGACCAAGGGATTTTTGAGGCATTTATAGCCGAAGGTCAACAATGCTCGATCCCAATTATTGGACGCAGCCGAATGGTCCTTGGACGTTTTTCATGATCCGCAAAGAGTGATTCGTTCCATCTCTTTAGGCGATGGTATTGTCTCTGTCCAGAATGGAACCAACATTACCAGTGTCCTGAAGTGTTGGATCACTTGTCCGCTCATGCCGTGTCCATGGATCGGGACTTCGGTCGAGACACACTAACATCTACCACAAATTAACCCGTATAATCAAGGAAGCTATGATTGGGCTGCACCATGGTCTATTTATTCGAGTCGTTTGAACTCAAAGAAAACGTTGTTTGATACCAATGTACGCACATGGGCCTTAACCGTTGTTTGGACTCAACTAAAACAAAATGGTATGACAAAATAGAAATTTGGCATGTACAACACAAATGTTGCTCCATCGACCATGGTAGTGCGCCAGTATTGACCTGTGGTCATTCCTCTTGAGCCATTCACCTAATTACTTGGGAGAATTGGAATTTTCTTGGTGCATTCACTTCCTTGATGTTATTCACTCAATACTTGAGGTATTATATAGCAATAATGAGATTTGTGAGTTTTGAGCCCATTATTGTGAGCTTGTGCGATCCAATCTTTTGAGTGACTACATTTTTGCTTCCGTGAGTTTGAGTATTTCTTTTCCCTAGAATTAGCACAATTCTACCCCCGACATCAATTTTTATCAGAGCCTCTCATTTCATTTCCTTGAAGAACTATCAAACGGCTAGAGATTATGGACGTGGGGTCCAGAGCTTTGATGATGAAGACATCTCCTAAGGACGAGAGGATAGGAGGGATGAGTTGATCAAGGAGACACATCGGTGAATTGCGGATCTCCCTCATAAAATGGGGTTTCAAACTCGTGGACATCATCAAACTTCTTGTTACGACTCCGAAAAAGGTTTCTCTGATCGTTACAACCCCAATCCTTTATGCTATAGACATGACGACTACAAGGAGAGCACCTTTAGCCTTGACTTTAAGGTGGAGTTGCCTGAGTTCCCTACAAAATAAGGGCTTCACTGATTAGTTGAACGAGGTTGAGCGCATGATCGAGTATAAGGAGGTGCCTAACAAGATGAAGGTGAAGTTGGTGTCCATCAAGCTCAAGGACCGTGCCTCAGCTTTGTGGAAACAAACCAAGAAATCCTGGGAGTGCCAAGGTCGTTCCAAGATCACGGCTATGCTCAGTCTCTCCATCAACGCCTCCACACATTGAGGCAAGAGACTCATAGTGTGGAAGAATACACGGAAGAATTCTACCAACTAGTGGCTCAGAATGACTTGTCTGAGTTTGAGGAACAATTGGTTGGTAGCTATATTAGTGGCTTACCGATAAGTTGGTTTTGTACCAATTTATAGTCGACATTTATTCTTAAAACCTTCTGATCTTCAAGGGATAAAGATTGATTTAATACCTATTTCTCTTGTTTTGCTAGGGTTTGAGGAACACAAAACAAAAAATAATGGATAAATGATCACAATCGCAAGGCTGTGGCTCCAAATTTACAAGTTGCAACTCCAGTCTGGATACCACACATTTCTTTTGGTTGTGAAGTGCAAAAAACAAAATGCATAAGGAAGTGTAGACTTACTACTTTTCCCTTACTTATAGGAAAATATATTCTCCAAAGCTTTCAAAGGAAGCTATCTTTCAAGACATATATCATTCACTTTATATCAAATCACATCATCTATCATCTTTTGGAGACAACATCTTGTGCAAGAATCTTGGAGAGCGCGTCCTAGAGAACTATTCATCCAAAAGGAGTTTTCCTTTCTTTGTATTGCTTTTGGCATTATGAACTCAGTTTGGTCCGTTCTTGTGAAGTCAGTGCCTTGAGCATGGGCTAGAGCCTTATTCTAGGGCTTGTTGTAACCCTTAGTGGACTTGGAAGTTTATTTTGAATGTTTAACTTTTTGAGAATTTATTGATGTTGTTTGGTGATAGGCTCCGTTTGCACCTACTTATTACACATCTTTTATCTCAAAAGTTGTCACTCCACATAGAAACAAGTGCTTTTATAGAGTCATTTCTTGTCTTTTGCAATGGCGTAACATAAGCATCACATGAATGCGAAAACAAGAGAAAAATGCTCATTGGAGTTAGGCCACAACCTCATACGTTACAGACTGGAAAATTGTTCGATGCTTGTTGGCGGGAAAATTGATTGCCCTACTTGTATGATAATTAATGGATGGATGGTTGTGCCTCTGGTCGCAGAAAATATCTAGGATGCCCCTGGTCGAAGAAGTATAAAAGGTGGAAATTGCATAAATTTGAAGAATTCCGAAAGGAGAGAAAAATGGGGACAAACTAAGGAAGAGCATAGCCTACTCGAAGTAGTGTTCTGAACTATGGATTTTACCTTATTTCTCATTAGGGAAGCTTGTATTTCAATTATGAGCTTACCCTCCTCACTAAGGCAAGATGCAACCCTACGTGTATTTTGTATGATGTATGTGTTTTGAATGTTTAGTTGTTAGAGTTAATACAATGTTTGTTAGTTGTATTACTTTTCATCTTAAACTGGTAGTTGCTTGACGACCAACTGTCAGTACTCAAGCTAGATCAACATTTGAGAGTGAAGACTAGCTAGACTATGATATTAACACTTTAATGTTGTATATATGATTGCAACAACATTCACTATTTGTTTATTTATATTCTTTATTTATAGCATGCAAAATTGTGAAGCCTAGCATTGATAACTTAGAGTGTATTACAAAGAGTTGTAATGATAGGACCACTCTAATTAAAGTTATCAATACTAAACATCCCTAACCATAGTATTAGTGAGACAAGGCATCACTAATGCAGATACGTTAGCATGTTCTTAGCCAATTTCTTTTCAAGGAAATAGTTGATCTCATCAACTATAGTGTAGTGACACTTAAGCTAGAAACATGGATGCTTGTAGTTGACAAGTA
>JAOWBN010197137.1:0-15113 GCA_028565015.1 Pinguicula moranensis
TTTTTAATTTTTTCATAATTTTACCAAACACTAAAAAATTACAAATTAAAAGGAAAAGGAGAATCAAAAGGAGAAGCGAAAGGAGAAGTAAAAGGAGAAATCAACTATGGGTACAAAACAGGCCCTGAGTAAGTTAATCATAATATACATGAAAACTACTCCATCTTTGCATTCGCGTTCCCTATGGCTTATGGCAATAGGATGTTCCCTAAAAAGAATATTCAATCAAACATAGTATTTGCATCAAGTCACACTACAATTGTCCAAATTTAACCCAGAAAAAACTTCAAATGCACTAACCCTAAAAAGAATATCAACAATACAAAAACATGAACGAGACACGACACTCACACAATCGATAACTCAAATACATAATGACAAGCTAAAACACTAGATTTGAGCATAAACCCGTGAACTAAAACTACACAGATTGTATATAACTAAGCTCGTCAACTAAAACCTTTCAAGTAAGACATGAAGTTGTAACTTTTAGCGGGAATATGCCCTGCTCATTAACAAGTTCAAAACGACTCATGAGTTCAAAATGACTTGTTTCAATTTCCAATGCACGAACCCTAAACATAATTTCAACATTACAAAAAAACGAACTAGACATTACTCATGTGATCATAACTCAAATACCATCATGCTAAAGAACTAGATCTTAGCATAAAACCGTCAACTAAACCAACATAGAATATATAAACCAAACATCACGAACCCTAGATACAAAACAAATACAATTAAATTGCATGCATACTAGTCATCCTAACCCAAATACCCATAAGATCAAACTCAAGTAACAAACATAAATTCAAATATAAAGCATTAAGATGGCCAAACAATGTTTACAAGTAGATGGGGAACCCAAGTTCCAATCGGTTGGCAAACTTGAAAATAACAAATGCATTGAGGATATGGCAGTTGTAAAGTCTGAATCTTTGTCAAATTCAAGGTCGAACATGGAAGGGGTACGGTCAACAAGAACGCATAAATGGAACACCGACAAATGAGATGGAATTTAGGATGAGATTTATGTATACGAGTTTAGTATATCTACATCGCAAATGTTATAAATAATAGGTTTTAGATAAGGGTAGTGAATAACTTTTATGCGGGTTATAAGTCGAATAATGCAATCCATCCATTTTGTTTGGATTGGAATATTGAACTTATACGCAAACAGTAATAGGTTGAGTGATAGAAATCTATTGATACGAAGAAAAAAAAGTGGGATAAAAATCAGGTTGTGTATTTGGATAATCCATCCCTTATAATCCATTAATTTTTCTACAAAATGGATCCTCCCTAGTTTCATATTTATCAATGTCTTTGGAAAACGTTTTCTCATACCTACTGAGAAATTTTTTAGTTACAAGATCTAAGATGATTTATACATCCGAGAATGAAATTGACACCCATACCCATCAACCATAGAAAACAATTAAAACCAAAAAGACCTCTTTGTCACCGCACATCGAGGTGGAAACGACTCTAAGGAAAGCAAAGGTAAGCAGAGGAAAGCCACACCAAAAGGAAAAAAGCATGTCTACCTACCGCTATTCGCGGACCCGTTCCTCGTTCCTCTCCTAGACAAAAAAAAATCTCAAGAAATTTGAGATGAAATCAAAAGAGAAACAGTAAAGGAAATGGAATCGTTTGATTTATGGTCATCCTAGGATTTTCCCCTCACTTTGCAGAGAGACCCAAAGGAAAATGGCGAACTAGATAAGAGCATTCGAAAGATAAAAAATCTTCTTTGTTGAAATAAAATCGGAGATGTGGACCCGCGAAGTCACAAACATTATTTTACATCTGCTGAAAATTAACCAATAGCAAGGAGAGTTGTTGGTTGACTTCTTAGATCGTTCTGACGCAGAAGGAAAAAATATTCTTGATCTCATGGTCAAAATGAGTGTTCAAATATTACACACCCTTCAGCCTGAACCGACAGCAGACGAGCTAACCACGCACTTTGTAAAGACTCAAGATAAGTCGTATAACTTTGAAATATAATCAAAATAAAAAATCTCAATATACAAAAAAAAAGGTGACGAAAGGTACCACAAAGTAAAGTCGCCTGCTGCGGAAGAAAGAAGTCACATAAGGAGAGAGCTCACGGAAGGAAAACACTCTAAGACCTTGCTAAGAAGCCAAAGCCCCGATATATCACTTATACCCCTTGATAGCCAACCAAGGATAGATATTTGCTATCACTGAAATTGATGGTATCTTGACTACATCGCAAACCAAGGAAAAGTAGCAAAAATTGATGAGCAACTTTTACAATTGAGACAACATGCAGACTCTGAGGGATTGATAGAATAAGCATAAATAGGGGGTAGGATTCATCTCTCTATTCCACGAAGTTGAGTTTCTCGTCAATCGATGAAATTGCAAAGGGAATCTTCTTATAATCGATGAAATTGGATAATTCATTAGTGTAAGTGAGCAAATGTGATTCTTAGTCGTAGCTCAATGAGAACTTAAACTGGAAGCAATATTGGAAGAACCTCAATAATCAGTGTTGTGTTTTTGTCCTATTTTGTCATTCCGTTGCGCATAGACTAACATGGTCGATTTTGGAGCAAGAGTTTAGCCACTTTGACACCTCGCATGAGATTGGATCCAGGACGAACTTCAACAATTATAGAGTGATCAACTCTCTAATAAGGACTATGCCCTACACTTTCGGCTACACTACGACCGCCTCGTGTCTCTTGGTCGTCCGATATCCTCTATATACCAGAGTCAATGGTTCGTTCGTGGCCTCGTATATGAGTTTGATGCCATCACTATATCTCAATTGTCTCAAGATCCTCTTCTTTAGTTCAGGGCAATATAGCTAAGACTTAGAATTTCCAGAACCTCTATCAGTACACCGTCTGAAGTGTTGTGTCACTGGCCATTGCTTTTATCACCTCTATTGCTTGACCATCACCAGCGCATGTTCTGCTTCAACGATTTGCTCCAGGATATACCTTGACCACATTTCCATTCCAGGATCTGTTTTGTGCCGGTCAATGCTTTGGTTGTGCCCCTAGTATATGCATTACCATTGCTAGTGCACTATTTTTCTCTACTGCCCTCGGTTCCATGCCAAATCCTTGGTGGCAATATTTTTTGGCAAGGCAACAGTCGTGGTCGTGGCACCTGGAGCTGTGATGTCATCTTTGCAGGAAATATGACCACTATGCGTATGCATGTCGCTCCCTCTATTCTTCTGACCTTTGTCAGTGTTGATGCCAAGTACACGTCATCGCCATGACCCCTCGCGTACCCCAGGTTCCGTTATCATACACGGCTTTGCTGGTTTTTTGTCTCCTGGTGTTTATTCCACTAGATCGCTCAATTGGGCCTCTCCCCATGATGTTCATTATTTTGCCCAATCCAGCGAACCATATTACTTGGGGTCATCCTCTGTCTCAGACCCGCATAGTGGACCACATTATCATGGGATTTCATCATCAAGCGAGTTTGCTGGACAAACCTCTTATGATGGCATTTATTGCAGGTGTCCTAACCCGACCCAATTAGGCAGATAATTTTATTCTTGGCCAACACCTACATTGGCTCAACCCAGCAAAAATTATTTTTGGTAGCCTCCTGCACAGGCCCAATCCAATACTTATTTTTTTGGCGGTAATTATTTTGGGACGCCCAATTCACAGGCCCACTTCGCAATCTCTTATTCTGGATTACAATCTGGACCTCTTGCAAGTGGGCACTCCTCTGCATATGGGTCACTCTCTCTGTCTTGGCCGTCGACGCAATTTGTGTCTGTTATGGTTGGTTTTTCTAGGCCACCTGGATTCTCCTTGGTTTATTTGGCTGACCAAAACTGAGCCGCTTCCTGTATACAATTTTTCTAGAACCTAATCTTATTGCTCTAAACACCCCCCAGTCCATTTATGACATTCGGTCTGCTTGATCCATCGCCCCTCCTGTTACTACTCTTGTTACCCCCTGACTCTTCACTATGGCTCTTTCGTTTTCGATTGGTATATCGATATGGTGCTTCTACTATGATGACCTTTTCATTAGCCATCCTTTACCAGGAAACTGCTTATACGGGTAAGGCCTATGTTGTCGTTTGTAATGGTGCTCATTTGCCCATTACTCACATTGATACTATTTATTATGTTTCCTCTTTACCTTTATTGGATGTTCTCACGGTTCCCCATCTTACAAAAAATATGTTCTCTATTAGTAAATTAAGCTCTGATTTCTTTTTGGCTATTACTTCTATCGATCATTGTTTGTTTATTAGAGCCATCATATAGGATAAGTGGTGGCCCCCAATCGGCATGATGACTGTGTTTATGTACTTGAACGTAGCATCCTAAATTTTGTCTCTTTGATTAAGGCCTAACCACTTTGAAGCTTTGTGTCATTGTTAGGTCATCAGGGTCATATTTTACTTAATTTATTGCATTTCTCCCCTTATATTTGTGTTTCCTATGATGATCAAGAGTCATCGTTTACCTTTTATACCAAATGACATCATGCCTCTCGCTGCTGGATATAGTACATTATGATCCTTGAGGTCCTTCCCCCACTTTATCTATGCATGACTATCATTATTATTTATTTTTGCTGATGATTCTTCTTGTTTTGCATGGTTTTGTCCTCTTAAACACAAGTTTGATTTCTTTGACACTTTCCTTCACTTTCATGCTTTGTTGAACAACAACATTCCACTTTCATACAAAAATTTCAGTGTGGTCTTGACACTGAGTTTGCTAGTCATCATTTTAAAACTCATCTTCGCACATACGACATTCATTGTTAGATTTCTTGTCCTTACACTCTTGGGTAAATTGGTCATGCCAAGAGGAAGTACCATCATCTCACTGAAATGAGCCTCACTCTTCTTTTCTACTCTCATAACCCTATCACCTATTGATATATGCATTCAGTACTACGGCCAACATCATTGACCAGTTTCCATTGCCTCTCCTAATAGGAATCTCTCCCTTTGAGTTAATCTATGGTTCTTCTTTGATTTATGATCACTTTCATTCTTTTGGTTGTCGTGTTTTTCCTTGCTTGCACAATTATTCTCTTCATAATCTTTCTATTCGTAGTCTTATTTACATCTTTCTTGGTTATAGCTTCTCTTATAAGAGTTTTCGTTGTCTTGATCTCTCTTCTTCTCGTATCTATATTTCTCATCATGCTGACTTTGATGAGACTTACTTTCTTTTCCACAACTCTTCTCCTCTTCCCTCTATGATCCAAATGTATCTTTTTTTCTTGAACGCCACAATATTGCTTGATCCTCCCTTGTTCTTCCTCTTATTTCTTCCTCATCCCTTTCTCCATCTCTCATTATTCTTTGCCTTTTGCCCTCTGATATTGCTTCATCATTCCCACCTCTTTCTTTGCCCTCTGAGGCCGTTCTCTTGGTCTTTCCTCTTTCTCTAAGGATGTTTCATTGGACCCTTTCCCTTCTCCTATTTCCCTAGACATGGCTGACTCCCATCCCATGATTACCCGGGCTAAGTCGAGAGTGTTTTGCCCACATTATTGTTGATTCTTGTGAAATTATCCATTCTGGATTACTCTCCAATCTTTTGACTTCCACTGACCCTCAGGGATTTAGGTATGCTGCCAAGTATCCTGCTTGAATTTCTTCTATGGACGAGAAAATTCATGCGCTTCAACATAATAAGATTTAAGATCTAGTTCTTTGTCCTCCTCATGCCAATGTCGTTGGTTCCCAATGGATTTTTCAGATTAAGTGTCTCCTAATGAGTCTATGTAATGACCCAAGGTTTATCTTATTGCTCGTGATTTCACTCATGTCCCAAATCTTGCTTATTTTGATGCCTTTAGTCTGGTTGTCAAGGCTACCACTCCTCGCACTATTCTATTTTGTCTCTTACTATTTTCCGTGGATGGTCTCTTCGTCAGCTAGATGTGAAGAATTGATGAGCCAATTTTATACCTAATAGATGTAGACTATTTGAGTCTGATTTCTCTCAATAAGGATGATGAGGCACGTCTTTTATACATGTTTTCCTTCATTTTGTAGAAACAATTCATTAATTGCTCTTTGAGAGAAAAGAAATAGAAACAACCCCAAAAGTAGAGATTTCGCCTCAATTATCTAAGGCGTGACACCAGCTCCTAATCAAATGACCATGCAAGGTGATACGTACACACATCTTTGCGCGCAAAACTTGGTAGGCGGACAAATGTACCCCTGCACTGTACTTGAAGCTTTTGCGAGAAGTTATCGAAGTGGTATAAAAGACAAAACCAACGCAAAGAGAAAGGGCACGTACAGGAGCCACACCATTAAAGAAAAAGGGATTTGACTCACCTTCTTGGAGCTTTTGGCTTAAGGGAGAACCAATCTGACTCTCTATTTCTCTTGTGATGAACTCAGCATTGTGTGTTAAGATAATGGCTCATACCGTGAGCAAGAGCTAAACCTTTAAATTCAAGGGAGCAATGTAACCCTTGAGGAACTCGGGGATATTATTGAATGTTTACCATATTTTAGTTGTTTTTATAGTGCTTAATCTTGCTTCTCTTCATCTTCGTCTATTTATGTTTAGCCAACGTAAGTAGAGACACTAAGTGTAGTAGGAGATCGAGGGACACAAGTTATGCTAGCCATAGTAAGATCCACATCAGTTGCTATAGCATGAGAATGACTATAAAATCAGGGCTACAGTGTGAGGATCACTTGAGAGTAATATTTCTAATTTGTTTGAATGTAACATCGAGAGATGCTCATCTATAAATCAAAAGAAGTACGCTTACAGCTCAATAGACATAATGGTCTAGGATAGGTGAATCCTGTAGACACATATGATAATTTATACATGACTAATCAAATTATAATTCTACACGAGTGACTTAAGTAGTGAAGTTGCTTTCCCTTGGATGTCTCCATCCTATGAACTTGAATTACCTTCATTTCATTGCATTTTAATCGTCTTTGTTCATTGCTTAATTTGTAGATGAATGACTAGATTAATATCAACTTCAACCTAGTTTTAATCGGTTCAAATTGCAGGAAGCTAATGAATGTTAGTGATTGTTTTTCCCAATCCTCGTGGTTCGAAATCCTTATCACTACATTATTATTTGTGCGGCTTGTAAACTTGCAATTAAAGTGCAACAAGTTTGTGCGCATCAAGTTTTTGGCACCGCTGTCGAGGATTGACAGCTTGAACAAGATTAATGCCAAATAAGTTTTAGCTAGGTCAAAACTTAATTTCTTTTGTTTTTAATTTCTGGAAATTTGTTTGTAGGAATTGTATGAATGCCTCATTGAGTGACTTCTCCGGTGAAGAGTTTGACACAAAAATTGAAAGAATCTCAGGGATAGAATGCAATGCTAGGAAAACGAGAACAGAGGCCAAAGGAATGTAGTTGTAATCCATAATGAAGATTGTGTTCCCATAGAGGATTTTGCCCAACCTCGTGCAGATGAAGCAGTTCCCTCCATCAGGAGTCCAACAATTCAAGCAACCAACTTTGAGTTAAAACCGTCCACTATTTAGTTACTGATGCAGCCTTCTACCTATGGTGTAGGAGCCACAAAAGATCCAAATTTACACATCAGCGCCTTTTGTGGAGATATGTGACACTCTTAAGTATGCAGGAGTCACTACATATGCGATCAAACTGAGGTTATTCCCATTCTCACTTAGGTACAGAACAAAGAGATGGTTGCAAGCTTTACCCCAAGACTCAATACACAACTGGGAAGACCTAGGGAAACAATTCCTTATTAAATTCTTTCGATCATCTATGATAGAAAAACAATTGAGTGAAATTCCCTCATTAGAACAGAGAAACATGAAGACATTGTTATGAATCATGGGAAAGATTCGAGGATTTACTGAAGAGTTGTCCAAATCATGGATTACCACGCTGGAGGCAAATCCAAGTATTCTATAATGAACTGGATAACACCACCAGAAGAGCAAGAGAGAAACAAATGCAACAACCAATGACACGCTCATGAAAAAATCATAAAATGAAACTTACGCACTTTTAAAAGCCATGGCTCAGAACTATTATAGGTGCCCCACTGAGAGAGAAAGTAGCGAAATAATTTGAGGAAGATAAGAAGGTGGATAAGGTGGATACACTGATCTTTGCAATGCACGCCATGAGCTCAAGCATTGAAACCTTATTTAGTCAAAATGGAACACCAAGTCCAGTAATGGCAGTTCAACCATTGTCCTGTGAGATGTATGGAGGATTACACCACATAGATCAGTGTCAGGAGCTATAATTTATGTGTAACATCCCCATGGAGCAACTACATTATGTATCCAATCTTCCAAAATACCAAAACTTCAATCCATGAAAAGTTTAAAGTGATCATCACAATTTTTCATGGAGTAACAATCAAAATGTGTTGAACCCTTCAGGACATATGACATTTCAAGGACCAAGGCCTTTCCAAGGTCATCAACAGATGCAGAGGCTACAAGGAAACCCACAACTGTAGAACTTATCATCAGATGATCACTCAAGAGGTGTTGACTGCAAAGAACAACCAAGACCTTCAAGATTTAGTGGCACAATCGACCACCACTGCACGAGGATTTATACAATAAACAAGGGTTAGCTTCAAGGTTCAGGCAATAGCTATGAGGAATCTGTAAGTTTAGCTGGGACAGTTAGCAAAATGACCCCCTGGAACATTGTCAAGCAACACTGAAGTGAATCTTAAGGAGCAATGCCAAGATATAAACCTAAAAAGTGTGAAAGAGGTAGAAATGATGCCCAAGGATACTCCACCAGCAAAAAAGGAAGAATCCACAAAGCCTGGAGAAGTTATATCTGGGAAAGAGAAATAACAAAAAATACCAGTTCCATTCCCACACAGATTAAAACAAAGGGGGACTGGACAAACAGTTCCAAAAGTTTCTGGATTTTTTAAAAAACTGCATATTAACATTCTATTTGAAAAACCTTTGGATCAGATGCCATGTTACGTAAAGTTTATGAAGGACATTGAATCCAACAAGAGGAAATTCGGAAATTATGAGACTGTTCCATTGGAAGTTGCCACCGAAGCTAAAAGATCCATGGAGTTTTACTATTCAATATTCCATTGGAAATTCCACATTTGCTTGGGCTTTGTGTGATCTAGGTGCAAGCATTCATCTTATGCCTCAGTCAATTTTTCAAAAGTTAGGATTAGGGAAAGCTAGGCCCACGACAATCTCCTTACATATGGCTGATAAATCCATCAAGCACCCTAGAGAAATCATTGAAGATGTCCTTATCAAAATGGATAAATTTATCTTCCCGGTTGATTTAATTATTCTGGATATAGAGAAAGATAAAGACATCCCCATTATTTTTGGAAGATCATTTATAACAACAGGAGGTACCCTCATTGATATCCAAAGAGGAGAGCTAACCCTTATAGCCCAAGGGAAATAGGTTAAATTTAATGTGTTTCGGGCAATGAAATAGCATGACCAAAAAGAAAATTGTTTGAGTGTTTAGGCTACTAAACAATCCTGCCAACCTTATTATGCATATCAACGGAGTGGTCTGGAAATTTTTTTAGTCATCTTTGATTATCCTAGAGGAACCTAGAGTCAAAAAATATACCAATTGGTTGGATTCTAATGAAAGTTATGGAAAGGCTTATTTTGAAAATTTTGGAACATCCAACATCCCTTAGCACTTCAATCCAGTAACCACCTATTTTAGTGCTCAAACCATTGCCACACATTTGAAGCATGCATTATTGGGCATTGATAAAACTTTGCTAGTTATCATTTCAAGTTCTCTTTCACATCAACAAGAAGACAGTCTATTGCGTGTGCTCAAGGATCACAAATGTACCATAGGATGGACCTTTGCAGATATAAACAAAATCAATCAATCTATGTGCATGCACAAAATATTGTTAGAAGAAGGGAGCAAACCAGTGGTAGCTTCCCAAAGAAGATCGAACTCTATCATGAAAGAGGTAGTTAATTAGGAGATTTTGAAATGGTTGGATGTTGGAGTGGTATATCCTATCTCGATAGTAGTTGGATTAGTCCAGTCCAATGTATCCCAAAGAAAGTTTGAATGATAGTGGAAGTTAATGAGAAAAATGAACTTATTACTAAATGGGCAGTCACTAGATGGAGAATCTATAAGGATTATAGAGCACTGAACAAGGCCACAAAAAAGAATTATTATCAACTATCTTTTATTGATCAATATAGATCCATTAGCAGGCCACAAATTTTACTGCTATCTGGATGGATACTCTGGATACAATCATATTTGTATCGCAGCTGAACACCAAGAGAATACAATTTACCTGCCCCTATGGAACATTTGCATTTTGCCGAATTCCATTTGGACTCTGCAATTCTACAACTATTTTTTGGATGTGCATGACCTCCATTTCGCTCACCTGGTGGAGAGCATCATTGAAGTCTTCATGTATTACTTTTCTTTGGTGGGAGCATCATTTGAAGGATGTCTGGAAAATTTACAATGTGTGCTGACAAGGTGTGAACTCTATAGTTTGGTACTTAACTTGGAAAAATGTCACTTCATGGGACACAAGGTGCCAAGTTTGCAGGATAGAAGTTGATAGAGTAAAAATAAAATTCATTGCCAAACTGCCACCAGCAACTTCTGTAAATGGAATTAGAAGCTTCTTGGTCCATGCAAGTTTTTACAGAAGATTTATTAAATATTTTCCACACATCAGCATACCACTATGTAAGCTGCTGCAAAAAGATGCAAAGTTTGAGTTTGAGGATAATTGTTTGAAGGTATTTAATTTCTTAAAAGATGAGTTGACCACTATACCTATCATTGATACACCTGACTGGAGTGAACCATTTGAAATCATGTGTGATGCAAGAGACTACGCAGTAGGGACAATTCTTGCCATAGGAAAAGCAAAGTATTCCGTACAATTTACTACGCAAGTCAAACATTAAATGCATCCAAAATCAACTATGCCACCACAGGAAAGGATATGTTAGCAGTGGTGTTTGCATTTAACAAATTTATACTCTATATTTTAGGAAGCAAAGTAGTAGTATATACTAACTATTATGCAATTAAATATCTCATGCTGAAATAGGATGATAAGCCAAGGCAAATCAGATGGATTTTGCTCTTACAAGAGTTTGATATTGAAATCAAAGATAAGAAAGGATCAGAAAATGTAGTGGCTGATCATCTCTCATGCCTAAAATTTTTTACTGGCGTTGAAATGGACAGCGTCCCAATCGATGATTTCTTTTTTAGTGAAAGACTATTGGTTGTCCAAGGAAGTACAGAACCCTGGTTTGCAAATATTGCAAATTATCTTGCATGCAGGATTATTCCCTATGGATCATCATGGAAACAAAGGAAGAGATTTTTCTCCCAAGTAAAGTGATACTTGTAGGATAAACCTGTATTGTACAAATGCTGCTCAAATCAAGTAATTCGCAGATGTGTTCTTGAGGAAGAAATACATTCCATTTTAACTCACTGCCATGCACTAGAATGTGGGGGACTCTTTGGAGGCAAAAGGACTGTATCCAAGGTACTGCAGAGTGGATTCTACTGGCCTACACTATTCAGAGATGCACAAGTGTTTGTAACCAAGTGTGACAGATGCCAAAGAATGGGACAAATCTCAGAGAAGAATGAAATTACTCAGTAAAGTTTGTTGGAAGTTGAAGTCTTTGATGTATGGGGAATTCGGTTTCATGGGGTCATTTCCTCTACCTATGGGGCAAAAGTATATATTAGTGGCAGTGGATTATGTCTCCAAATAGGTTGAGGCAATAGCCAGACCTTCTAGTGATGCAACGGTAGTGCTAAAATTTCTGCACAAAAATATCTTTTCAAGATTTGGAACACCTAGATACATTATCAGTGATGGAGGATTACACTTTTGCCACAAAGTCTTTGAAGCATTGTTGATGAAATATGGAGTTAGGCATCACACTTCATTGGCATATCATCCCCAATCTAATGGTCAAGCTGAAATATCAAACAAAAAAATAAAGACAATCTTAGAAAAGATTGGACATTAAGACTATATGATGCACTTTGGGCCTACAGGATTGCCTACAAAACTCCCATTGGCATGTCTTCATATTGTCCAGTCTATGGAAAAGCTTGTTACTTGCCTGTAGAGATGGAACATAGAGTCTATTGGGTCATGCGCAGTATGAATTATAGCATGAAGGTTGCAGGAGAGAATAATCAATTGCAATTAAGTGAATTGGATGAGTTTGAGGAATGATGCATATGAAAGTGCCAAAATTTATAAGGATAAGACAAAAGCTTGGCATGATAAACATATACTCAGGCGCCATTTCTAAACAGGACAAAAAGTACTCTTATCGACTCCATACTAAAGGTTTTTGCAGGAAAATTGAAATCCAAATGGTCTGGACCCTTTAAGATCACACAAGTATTTTTATCTGGGGCCATAGAGATTGCTCATCCTAATAAAGGTACCTTCAAAGTGAATGGACAGTGGCTGAAGCCATATGAGGAAGGTAGCAACATGTTAGAGAAGCTCAATGCCTCTGCTCACTGAAGCACGCTCATAGTGTCTAGCTAAAGACAATAAAGAAGTGATCCTTGGGAGGCAACCCAAGATCTGTTCTTTCGCACCACACAGGGATGTAGCCTTCTACTTACTTAACTCAATTAACATCATGTTATAAAACGTCTTAAGTTTGGGGAAGGACAGTTATAAGTCCCCCAGTGGCAGTTATTAGTACTTATGTCCATTAAAAATGCTGATTTAATTTTTTAATTTTTGATTAATCATCACAGGCTAACACCTCTTAGTATATCCTATAGGGTGACCTATGTGAATATAACCACTAGAAGATCAAGTAAAAATCATAATGGAGCAAGAAATGCAGGAAGAAGCTTCAATTTTTCACTCACTACCCATAATAAGCACGTCCAGTTTATGCGCAGTTGCCATAATGTACAGTTAATTTCTATTCAACCACGTTAAGCCTAATAGTAGCTAAAGTATGGCCACATGGCCACGAATTAAATTCCAAGCCTACTCAGGTACCAATATAAAAGCATGGTCTTTGTCCCGCCTTGAGCAGCAACTCACTTTCAGACCTCCCGGGACTACTAGGCAGTTTGCGTTTCTCTAGAACTCTAAAATTTGACTGAGCGCACGTCTTCTATGGTGCTTCGTTGTAAGTAACAACTATCTCAAACACATTACTTCAGTGTTCTCCGAGTTTAGAAAGAATGATACCTACGAAAGCGAAAATCACTAAGTCTAGTGTTATTTAAAACTTTGCGAATGCCATTGCAAAAAATTTATTTGATGCTACTGTGGGTGTGTTGGATGTGATATGTGAAAGGGGTTTTGCTTCTGAATGCTTGCCTACTATTAGGAAAGCTGTTAAAGATCGTTATTGGACTCAGTTTCTTAAAACTCCAACTTAACATGCACCAAATATGGTAAAGGAATTTTATGCGAACTTGGATGTCATGAAGGACTCCAAAGTATATGTTAGAGGGATTTGGGTTCTGTTTAGCCCAACGAAGATAAATCAGATTCACAATCCTATGTGCCTGAGTGAGGATGTGTTCTCAAAGTTCAATGGGGGATACCCTGACCTTGCTGATGTAGCTGAATATCTGTGTTATCTAGGAATGATCTGGAAGATGTCTATTGGAAACAAACCGAATGAATTGGGAGTTAACAAGTCAAACTATTGTGCCACAATTCTCATGTGGCACTTATTCATATGCACAAGGATTATGCCTACTACCAACACAAGGGACATCAACTTAAGAGACTGTTGTTCATTCATGCCATTGAAACTGGCCGAAGCATTGATGTAGGGAAAGTAATTTACAAAGACATTATGGAGAGCCTGGCTACCATAGAAAAAGCACCCCAATTCACTGCACTTCCCTTCCTTGATAACGACGATGTGTCTGAAGGCTGGGGTAACCTTGTTTGAGGACGAGAAGTTGTTTCATCCTGCTCTAGATATCACTCCTACTCTGATAAGAAAAGTAGGCACTTACTCTGACCGCCGAGCACCTCCAAGTCCAAAGGAAAACCAAATTGAAGCCACCCAGTGAAATCTACTGTGCCTACCACCTCCAAGTCCAAAGGTAAAGTCAAATTAGCAACTCCTATCCCTCCTCTGTAAGTTCCAACTCCGGGCCATAAGCTCAAGAAGCCAAAACTAGCAATTGCTGCTCCAAATCTGGACCAGTGGGAGACCTTTGTGGACCACTCTTAGCGCTGCATCTCCGTAGTGTACACAAATCTATTGCTGATATCCCCAACGAAGGGTGTGCAGTATCCTGTCAGTCCACTCCACCTCCACTGACCTTTACTCCATCTGCACCATCGAGTAAAGCAACCACGGGGACTGGCGATGAAGAAGAAGAAGAGGAAGAGAACGAATACGAGGATGAAGATGAGGATGAGGATACTGATGATGGAGCACGCACCTACAACTTGATGGGTCAGACTCGGAATGAAGCATGGGTCTGCCTGCCTTCAAGGAGTATTGCTTGAACTCATATTTTATTTATCCACTGAGGACAGTTCCTGATACGTTTGGGGATGGGAGGTTGATTGACATTAATTGATTGCTGAACTTTGCACTTTTATTTTTTTCACTGCTGGTCTTTTGAACCTCGTATATTTTAATATGTGTGGTATTGTATTACATGTTTCTGCCTATGAACTACTTTTGCCTCTAGGGTTATTACCAACAACAGTAACTTGTAATACACAAGAGAAATCGACCAAGGACAGAACTGGGGGAAGTGAGATTTTAGGAAAGAAAATATTTTCTTGGGAAAGGTGTAAGATCTCCGAAAGCTATACTATGTATCATGATGCAAAATTCGTACGGAAGCGTAAACATAAGTGTGTGTTAAGCATACATAACATAAACTTTCAGAGATCTTTTGACCAATGATCTTTGCTAATTTACACAACTTGATGGTACAAGGGAAAAGGAATTTGTTTACCGCTTGTAGAATCACTAATTCATGCAAGAAAGCTCCTTCCTTTGAGGTGTTCAAGTTTCCACCCTCTAGAGTAGTCCACACCACCACTTCCCTTGAGGTTTATACACCCTAAGTGTATAACTTATATGTGTATA
>JAOWBN010197148.1:0-15112 GCA_028565015.1 Pinguicula moranensis
GAACCGCCAATGGGCCATTTTCAAAGCTTCTGCAATAAAAGGAGAAGGCCTCTTCGAGGGATTAGATTGGTAAGTTCGTATCATTCATCTATCTCTAACATCATGTGAAGGACGTCGTAATATCATTGACTTGGATTCTGCTGTCTTGTCAACCGAATAGGTTGAGTAATACACTTAAATCGTGAGGACGGTAGGATTATTTGGACAAGAATGAGGAGATTGTTGTTGCCAACGCTTATGGGGGAAAAATGTCTCACTGGTGAACTTGCAAAATTTCCATTTTAGACAATCTAGTGAGAGAGGCCCTGGACAGAATCCCATGTTGGTTTTTGCAAAAATAGCTATATCTTGTACACTTTCACTTTTGATGTTATCTCTCGACATGAACTTTCTTGATTATTAACCTCGTTGTTCCAGCTCTTGAATAATCGCATTTTTTGTTTCCGCGTGATTAGTATTCAAATTCATGACTATATATGTTACATCTTCTTTACACGAACACGTCTTTTCAGGTTTCAGTACAAGTTGCGATAAAGTAATCACACCATATTTTTGGTGATGAGTTATCATAACTAGAGTTCGGTATATGATCGCCCGTTTTCGTAAACAGGTTTTGCACCTTGAAATTGAATCGGACCGAACCATTTTTTAAATGGGCCAAACCCGTATTCGCCCATTTTGTATAATCCTGATTAATTCGTCTCGTCCCGTTCGCGAAATTAATTATGTCCCACATAAATAATTTTTTATACTTTAGTTCATCACATGGCGTGATCCAGTAGGATCCATATATAAATTGGTAATAAATTAATCTCATTAATTTATAAATCATAAGCGGCATCTAGCAATGCATTATGATTCAATCCAATATAGACAAATCGTGATCCTTTAATTTTATTTAGTATTAATTCTTTCGGCACTTAATATCCAATAATTAATGTCAAGCATAGGATTGTGTCATCCTTGAACATTAATTATTTTTTTGATCTTCAGTACATAATTGTTAATATGTGACTATCCCATAATCACAAATGTATGCGTAACAATTATTACTGCATCAAGGGGCCAGGGATATTAATAATCTCATTCAATATGAGTTGGACAAAAGTATCATGTTTATATTCTATAACTTCCAGCATGAATCGTGCATACTCGGAAAACATACCTTTATAACCCCTCGGTTAAAATGAGTGCTTGATGACCTCACATAATACACATTCATCCCCCAGAATTATGAATATCTCAGATAACTGAATCAATACTATATGAGTTTGCTGATGACACAAATACAATCCATACAGCAAGTCAATACAGGTCAAGTCCAATACTCATGTACCCCGTACACTCATATTTTATGTGATTAAATAGATACCTCGAATCAATGATCTGTGAAACATGATCATGCAATAATCCACATGCTAGTCCATTTAGTCATCTAGTTGTTCATTTGCTTATGACTTGAGACTAAGGACTAATTTAGAGTCTTGATTAAATTATGGAGTTCCACAATTCGAGTACTCAACCCAAATGATCCATAATATATACAAAACTCAAAGAATAAAATGATAAACATGAAATTAACAAGTGCACCATCTACTGATTGGTGCTCTAGGTCACTAACTAACAATCTTCACTTGAACTAGAGCCAATCAGGTACCACGTACCAAGCCCTATAAGTTCATATACAAAAACACATCAGCCGTAAAGTCAATTATTCGTGTATCATATACCCATAGCACCAACATGTTTCTCATGTTGCACCAGAGGAAGTGGTTTTGTCACTGAATCAGCCGTGTTACTGTTCGTACCTACTTTGCACATTCTGATGTCTTTGTTTTTAACAAACTCTCGAATAACGTGATACTTGCGTTTGATGTGCATAGTGCACTTGTTGGATATGTAATCCTTCGTATTTGAAATTGCTCTGGTGTTGTCACAATAAAGTTCCATCGCATCGACAATGTTAGGAACAACACCAAGTTCATCAACAAACTCTCGTATCCATATCTCGGCAGGCAAATATATATTATGCTTCAATAGTGGAGTCAACCGTACAATCCTGTTTGGAACTCTTCCAACAGACGACACCACCATTAAGCATATATACATAATCTATCTGTGATTTTGAGTCATCCCAGTCGGTTTGGAAGCTAGCATCACAGTACCCCGTTGCTGTGAGATACTCCTCACCACCATAGACCAAAATCAAATCCTTAGTCATTCTCAAGTACTTAAGGATGTTTTTTTACCGCTGTCCAATGATCCTCCACGGGATCCTTTTGATATCTGCTTGTTATACTCAAAGCATAAGACACGTCAAAGCGCATACATAACATGGCGTACATGATAGACCCAACCGCCAATGAGTATGGAATCATGCTCATCTTCTCTCTCTGCTCACGTGTTCTAGGACACTAAGATGTACTGAGAGAGATACCATGTGACATAGGTAGGAAACCTCTCTTGGAATCCTACATGTTGAATCTCTCCAACACATTTCCTATGTATGTACTCTAACTCAAACCTATGAGTCTCTTTGATCTATCTTGATAGATCCGGATACCCAAAATATAGGTAGTCTCACCCAAGTCTTTCATCGAGAAAACAGTACTCAAAGAGGCATTGACATTTTCAAGCATAGGAATATCATTCATAATCAAAAGTATATCATCGACATATAACACCCAAAATACTATTGAGTTCCCACTCAATTTCTTGTATACACAAGGCTCTTTTGAGTTTCTAATGAATCCCATATTCTTGACCTCATCATCGAACCTCATGTTCCAAGTTCGAGATGCTTGCTTTAGTCCATAAATGGACCTATTAAGCATGCATAACTTTTCAGATATTTTAGGATTAACAAAACCATCAGGCTGTGTGCCATGTACAAATTGTCTTCGAGAATCCCGTTCAAGAATGCGGTTTTGACATCCATCTGCCATATTTCCTAATCATGAAATACGGCAATAGCTAAAAGAATCTGAATAAACTAAAACTTAGCCACTAGTTCAAATGTCTCCTCATAATCGATCTCTTCGATTTGAGTAAACCCTTTTGCCACCAGACGGGCCTTGTATATCAAGTTACCATCCATATCGGTCTTCCTCTTGAAGACCCATTTGTTTTTTACAGGTTTTACCCCATCAGACAAGTCAACCAGGTCCCACACATGGTTGACTTCCATGGATTACAATTCAAATTTCATGGCCTTAAGCTATTCCTCATAATCTTATCGTGACAATGCTTCATTATAAGTTATGAGATAGACATCACCAATAAGTAATATCTCATGTAGTTCTAGGTACCTCTCAGGTTCTCGGACAACTCTCCCTGACCTTCCAACAGGTGGTGCAGCTGGTTCCAAAATCGCTTGGACCTCGCTCTACTTCAGTGGGACCCGATGTTTCTGGTAGTGAATTATCTCGAATTTCTTCAAGAATGATCTTGCTCCCAATACTTTCCTTGGAGAGAAATTCTTCCTCCAATAATACATCATGTTAGGAAACAAACAATTTTTTATCCGACCTCTTATAGAAGTAGTAACCCTTGGTTTCCCTCGGGTTTCCTACGAAGAAGCATTTGTCAGACTTAGGACCAAGCTTGTCAGGCATCAATCGCCTAACATATACTTCGTAGCCTCAAATCTTGAGAAAAGACAAGTTAGGGAGTCTTGTCCACTGATTTGGTAGGAACTCTATTTAAGGTGAACATAGCCGTTTCAAGGGCGTATCTCAAAAGGATAAAGGTAATTCCACATGACTCATTATCGACCGTACCATAGTCATCAAAGTACGGTTTCTGCATTCGGACACATCATTTTGCTGTGGTGTTCCAGGTGCAGTCAACTGTGGAACTATTCCACAGTTTTTAAGATGATCTCGAAACTCAAAACTTAGGTACTCGCCACCGTGATCCGATTGCGGTGTCTTAATCTTCTTCCCAAGTTGATTTTCGACTTCATTCTGGAACTCCTCGAATTTCTCCAAGGATTCAGTCTTATGAATCATCAGATACACAGCCATATCTACTGAAATCATCAGTAAATGTATTGAAGTACAAATATCCACCTCATGCAGTTGTGCTCAGAGGACCACACACGTCTGTATGCACTAATGTTAATACCTCAGTGGCTCTCTCGGCAACCTTGTTAAAAGGTGCCTTGGTCATCTTTCCAAGTAAAAAATATTCGCACCTATCAATTGACTCCCAGTCTAAAGAATTCAGAAGTCCACTCGTTTGGAGCTTCTTTATGTGATTCTCGTTAATATGACAATTTATGGGTACACGGGACAAAGAAGTGATAACGAAAACTACCCAAAATTAGGGTGACAACTTTCGGGGAGTGAGCATCGATTTATCCTGAGCCGAGGGATAACTCGGGCCAGGGATTACGTGATTATATGTACCAAACAGCATATATATGTGTATAACTCGCAAAATAATTGAGTTATCACACACTTACTTGTCTGCCAAATGTACCATTAGATACATTGAAACGGGTGTTGCAATTATACATGGGGAGCACGACAACCCCCTCTTTTAAGCTACGGGAGAAGCCATATCAGATCTTGAATGCTCTGTTCGGGGAGTATGATGGCCCCTATGCGACAGTTTTCTCTCTTCGTTTTTCGTGGAAGACACAATGACTCCCTCTTTTTAACCCATGAGATACCTCAAATGAGTTGTTGTAGTTGTATATGGGGACCACGATGACTATCTTTTGAATCCATTTTTTTTCATGGGGAGTACAACGGCTCCCACTTTTATACCCATGAGATACCTCAAATGAGGTGTCACCATTGTACATGGAAGCATGGTGCCTCTCATTTTTAACATCCTCGATATTTCAAAAGATGCAATTCATTTAAAACGTGCGCAAAAAAGGGGTGCAAGATATCTAATTCTTGAGGCTCCTATTGGGGGTATTTCGTCAATTTGGTGAAGGACTGCGCCTTGTCGAGGGTATGTGTCATTTTCTCAAGCTTATAACACCTATAAGGTCCTTTCCATTTGAGTCTGAGCCTTTTCAAGAATCATGCACTCTCATGGAGCATCAGGTCTCCTTTGTTGTTTGGCCTATAACTTTATAAGTTATATTCCAGTTTCCTTTGGCCTCCTTCAACTTTGCTTCGCTATCTCCTTTCATGCTCGTACCTTATCACGAGGGCGTCAAGTCTTGCAATTCTCAAAGCGCCTGATGCTCAGTTGAAGCTTTTGTATAAGGTTGGTGGCACCTTGTGCCTTTCTTTTAGGTAAAGGATGTATCGGCGTTTCTCCAAATCTGGATCTCTAGGGGGCTAGATAGCATATGCTTGAAGTGGCATACTTCAAATTATTTCTCTGAGGTTTGCTCATCCTCGGATGGTCTAGATGGGCGAACGAAGCCAATGATTTGTGGTTCAAACTTTTCCATCTGGTGGAGTGTGGGAACTTCATGAGTTTGTAGTGAAAACAACAACCTGAAACTGGTATATACTAGGCCTTCCAAGTATTGCGTTGTAGTAAAATAATTTGCTAACGACCGCAAATTGGATTACATGAATTGCAACATTCGTGCCTTTGCCTAAGATGACGAACAGCTTGACGACTCCTACATACTGGACCTCCATCTCGCAAAATCCTACAAGTGGGGTTATGATCGGCTCCAACGAGGCCTTTCCAAGACCCATCTAGTTCAGTACATTGTAGGATAAGACATCCGTCGAACTTCATTGATCGACTAGGATTCTCCTTATGGTAAACTTCGTATTGTTGTTGTAACCACCATAGGTGAGTATTTAGGGACCTTGCTAGGAATTTCATCCTTCTCGAGTGTATTTCTCCGACAATCTTCGATAGAACATTTATAGAGGCCACGCTCAACCCCCTTCAAGCTGTTCTTTTTTGTGTTCGTGTGGATACTTCTCCAACGAATCCCCTAATGATCATGTTGATGACTCGAAGCAAGGGCTCTTGGGCATCCTAGGTATTTCGAGGTGGATTGTTTCACTACACCTGGTTTAGGGGTCATCTTGATGTGTAACTATGAGCTTTGTTGCCTCGGTCCTGGGTGAGACTTCTTGACCTATTCTTGCAAATTACCAAGCTGAATCAACCTTCCGATCTCGTTCTTCTACTCCTTGTACTCATTTGTGCTATGTCCATTATCCCAATGGTATCGGTAGAAGAGGTGTTGGTTGGTTCTCTATTGCCTTGCTTAAGTTTGGTATTCTGCAAAGACTCCATCACTCTCAATTATGGCTAAGATCTCACTACGGAATGCCTTCAGAGGGTGAAGGTGGTCTATTGAAGCTTGTTGACGGAGCCAGAAAAACTTCTTTCAGGCATTTTAGCCAAAAAAAAAAAACTCCTTGAGTCAGAAATCCTCTCAGATTGGGCGTATCTTTGGGTTTTAGAGGCACTCTTGCTCAGCAAAGTTTTGCGACACCTTTTCTTTTGCAAGTTAAGGTCCTCGACTTTCATTTGTCTTTCCTTGAAGTCATACAACTCGTCGAGGGTGTCGGGAAAGTTCAAGGTCAATTCATTAGCCATTGGCTTTGGATGTAGGGCACAGAGTAATATCCGGACCCTCATAAAGACGATGAGCTAGTGGACTTTTTGCACTCTACACTGAAACACTCTAGAACAACAACTCGTAACTTACCACCACCACCACCACCACCACCACCACCACCCATTGGATGATTTCAAGGAGGTGAACAATGGTTCGAGGTTTCATCTTTTGACCCGCAAAATATTGTACGAACCTTCGGGACAAAACATCCTACCTCATTATTGATCGGGGAGGTAAGGACATGAACCATTTATGGGCTTTCTCTACGAGAGTCATGGAAAAACCCAACAAGTGGTTGTTTTTTTGACTCACCAGTGATTTTCATCTGGTTTATGAATCTTTTCACGTGTGGCCAATGGATCCCCAATCCCATTATACATGGACATTTTCTCCGACAACTGATACATACAATGGGTGGCAGCCAAAACTTCCTCAAAAAATAGGATGTTTTTCGAAGGCTCCAACCTCCTCTACAACTGACAAATTTGAGTGTCGCACCATTATGGGTGAGCAAAAAAAAATTGTCGGTTAATCACTTAACAAAAAAATGACAGATAACCAAACCGGCTGAAATTTTTTGGTTATTCGATTCGATTATGGTTATGAAATATCATAACCAATATTTTTTGTTCGATTTTCGGTTAACCGATTTATTTATTTATTTTAAATTAGTTTTTTTATTTTTAGGGTATAGGATAAAAGATTTTGGCTTTAAAAAATTATAAAAAAATACTTGGTTATTCAGTTAACCGAAAATCGAATAACGTTTTTGTTTTTTTGGTTATTTGGTTTGGTTACGGTTATGACCATGAACGAAGCGAATAACCGAATGCTCATCCCTACGCACCATAGCTTCAGGGAGTTTAATCGGATGCCCTGGTATTGTCATGCTCTCCGATGCCCTTTGTCTCGTGAACCTCCTCTTCATGCGCACTTCTTTTGATCCTGCTTTTGTCTCTAGGATTCTTCCGAGAAGGGGAGGGGGTGTCATCGGAAGACAAGGACTCATCAAAATCTCCTTCTTCCGGGGGCTCTTCCGACTCATAAAGACTTTTTTCGTGGTTGGTGCTGGGTGGAGTGACAAACGAGACACCCATCGTCTCCATGTTGATAGGTTCATTTCCTTTGAGAGATGTTTGTTTGTGTTAGCTTCTTTCCCTTTCCGGATTCTTCCCTTTCCAAGAGGAAGTACCAAAGAGGTTTCCCCATCATGTTTCATTTTCCACAACTAATAAAGGTTTAGTTTTGTGTTCCGTAATGATTTTCATCTTAGGATTTTCAATTGGAAAACTTCTCAATGGGTATAAAAAAACATTTCCCACAGATGACACCAATTATAAAACCAAGAAATACGTGTAGGTATGATGGATTTGAATTCCTCCAATTCTTTTATTGACACCATATAATTCTCAGAGATATGAGGTACACAAAAATAAGTAAAGTATATACTCTACTTTATTCTCCAAGAATTACTTGTCTTTCATATTGGCCGAACGACCCTATTTATAGGAGTTACACGGGGTGTATTGGTATTTTTGTATCTATGTAACAGTTAACCATATATCCCCTTTTGTGCGATGGTTGTTATTCGTTATTCTTTATCTCTTCTTTTGGTGGCTCGATGTTAATAACTTTGTCAGGCGACACCAGTCAGTTCTCGGTTGTGGGATGTATGTGTCCAACCTCGAAGGAATTTATTATCTATTCGAGGTCGTTTTCCTTGGACCTTCGTGTTGCGTGTTTGAGGCGAAGCAGTCGAGGTCATCTTGATTCGTCTTTCGAGGTGAACTTGGGACTTAGCTTATTTTTCGTGGCCTCTTAGCGATTTCTTTTATCCATAAACGGTTTTATCTTTTGATGGGTTTTTACCATCCTTTTGCCAGCTCACATCACCAGTCTACTTGCCCATTGCTCATCAAATATCATACATGTTCACTAAGTTCCTTTCTCTACCACTCTTCTCACTTCATTGCCAACCTAGCTTGGGACTTGCACCCATCACTCCATCTTGCATGTGGTGTTGAGAATGGCCGCTCAAATCACACCAGTGCCAGAGCATCTTGAAAGAATGCTGATAAGATGCCATGTTCATAAGCCAAACAACTAGTTGAACAAGGAGTAGCATGACTGAGGAGCAATTTGGTCATTTTACTTTGTAAATGTGAGATTTGCAAGTAGGACTTTTATTTGTAGTTAGTGTTCTCTTTCTTCTTCATTTTGATCAAGTAGAACTTTTCTAAATGGGGAGGGTTCAATAGCCACTCCCCATTACATTATTTATGACACTAAATCCTGGCCGTCGATCTTATTAGTAATCGACGGCCAGGATATTTTAGAATTGTTAGAATTCTCTATTTGCTCGCTATATCTGGGAGATTTCTCCTCCAATGGCCTCCTTCCGCGACTCCTTCTACAAAATTCTCCGGCCAAAGAGATCCTCCTCTCTCTGCCAGAGCTTCAGGAGGAAAAGATGGTCGGGGCTGTGGGAGATCTCCGCCAGCGGTGGTGGCATATGGAGGAAACAATTTTCTCTGCCGCGGCGATTAGATTCTGCCGGTGCCCTTCGTCGTTGGCCGAGATTTCGACGACGTGAGCATCTTTGCATTCTGCTATTAATGAAGAATTTTGCGAACTAATAAGAGAAAATGAATAGATATAGCGAGCAATTAGACACATGTGGCGGGTCATCTCCGAGTGTCGTCATTGATTGGCTTGCGACCTCTTAATCGCTGCCATCAGTGAATTAGACATCGGTGGTGGGTCATCTCCGGAAAACTTGGAGATGGAGATCCGATCAAGAGCCACCCTGACGACGAGCTCCATGGCCCGTAACTGGAGGCGGGGAGAGTACGCAATGCTTCTGGACCGCGTGACGATCAGGATTTAGTTTTATAAATAATGTAATGGGAGTGGCTATTGAACCCTCCCCTTTCTAAATTAAGCTAAATACGTATAAATAGCGGGCCAATGCAATTATTTCTCACTTATGATAATTAATCTAATGAAATAATGATGAGCAGTTATTTACATTCCTCTATTCACGGTACGACCCCCACAAGTCTCGGGCCAAATCCTCCGAAGTCCGAACCCGCAATTTGGGAAAAGCTGGAATTGCCGAATTGTGTGTTAGTGCTGCCCAGGCTGTCATGCTGTAGGGACCAAGGACCAGGATACACTTGGTTTTGGTAATTGGTTCAATGCAAACCGTAGGATCCTGGTGGGAATCCCACCAGCAACTGGTGACACCGTACAAACACGAGTACGGTGTGTCTTCAGACCAGGCTTTGGATTCGCCACCTTTCGATTTATCATTGGCTGTATCGATGAAACGGTCCACTCTCATCGCTTCTACAGCTCACCATGTGAAATGATTTGATCTCTTCTTTTGTACATAAACTTGTTCGGTCCGATTCGAGAATTGGGCTGCCTAGTGAATGTTGGGCTGTCAGGGCTAAGGGCTAAGGGCTAATAAACAAAGTTGGAAGAGAAATTAATGCAATTAAAAAAATCCATTTTATAAAATGTTGAAGCAGTAAATTCGTCAGTACCCTGCACCGCTGCCGTGTAACAATTAATCCATGTTCGTGCTTTTTTACGCCAGTCAAAATGATCTCCAGATACATGCAAATTATAGATACATTTTTCTGTTGTTGGATAGTATGTTCTGTATAGAAATTAATTTTAGTGAAAAATAAAATTAAAAATCCATTTGATAAATTTCTTCTTTCGATTTTCTGTATTGGATTGTAAGTTCGATGCTGAGGTATTTGTGTTAGGGGGCCAGGCCTAGAAATGCTATAGTGTGTTCTTCCATTTTCTCGTCTCGGATACCGACCTTGAATTCCTTGTTCGTTCCACATTCCCAAAATTGAAGTTTAGAGTATATTATTTCGATCCTGAGAGAGTGCGCGGTCTGATTTCAAGCTCCGTGAGGCGGGCTCTGGAACAGCCATTGAATTACGCAAGAAATTATTTGGGGGATCTTCTTGAACCTTGTGTGAACAGAGTCATCTACTTGGATTCCGATCTGGTTGTTGTTGATGATATCTCGAAGCTCTAGAACACGAGTATGGGGGAAAAGACAATCGGGGCACCGCAATACTGTCACGCCAATTTCACGAAATATTTCACCAAGTATTTCTGGTCGGATTCCTGGTTCCACGGTGTGTTCTCCGGTCGCAATCCGTGTTATTTCAACACCGGCGTAATGGTGATAGATCTCGCCAAGTGGCGGCGGTTTGGATACACGCGCCGCATTGAGATGTGGATGGAGATACAGAAGACAAGCGTCCACCGGATTTACGAGCTGGGTTCTCTGCCGCCGTACCTCCTAGTGTTCGCTGGCTACGTGTCTCCCATCGAGCACCGGTGGAATCAGCACGGATTGGGCGGCGATAACGTCGGTGGTAGTTGCCGGGATCTCCATCCCGGTCCGGTAAGCCTTTTACACTGGAGCGGCAGCGGCAAGCCGTGGCACCGGCTTGACTCCAAACAGCCCTGCCCGCTTGACGCTCTGTGGATGCCGTTCGATTTGTACGGGCACTCGCCGTGAAGGTTTTTTTTTGGTCTGGTTCGCCGGTAAATTCCTGCAGTTCCTACGGTTACTTTTCATATGTTTTGATTTCCATTCTTCATTTATTTTTCTTCTTCCCTTGGTTGGATCATAATTTTTCGCTCTGTTTAAATGAATGATTCTTGATTCTTGATTCTTGATTCTTGATTCCTTCCTCCTCTATAAACTGTCTGTTCGTCGTGATGGTGGTTGACTCGATTGTGATTTGTATTCGATCTCCATGAAAATAAAAATAGGAAAAAGAAGCATGAAGAAGGATATCAGAGTTGAGCTTGAGATTCCTCCCCATTTTGTGCGTTGGATGATTGACGCAGCCAAGTTAACACAACCGCAGGATGTTTCTGTTCTAAACCCACAACACATTACACAAGTACTGACTACTGAGAACGTTGATATGGTCGGTCTACTTGCGCCTAATTTCGCAATTCCACTTGGCCCCTATGCGTTATTTTATTGATTCCTCTTCCTCCCTTGATCATTCATGACAGCTGGAATGAGTGGGTCAGTTCTAGCCTCCATCGGACAGTACCAGAGTCCAGAGCTAGACGAGAATTATTATGATTCATCGATTGATTTATTGCAAACTGACATCTGAGAATCGCAAACTTTGATTTTGTATTGTAAATGAAAGATTTATGCAACAAAGTCCACGGGATTCATTCGTTTCTAGATCTGCGAATGTCATGTGATCTTCCGTTTTGCAGTTGGGTGTTACTTTCAAGTACGTTTGGTATCGGAACTTTCCAACGAGAAAAGTCATATTCAATTTGGCTTGGTCAATCTTACAGGTTTTATTTTTGTAATGAAATGAGCCTAGCTGTTTTCGGACATTTGGCCGGAAATGATACGAGATGAACATGATCAAGTAGTCTGCTGTGTTGTTGTTTTTCATTCTTATGAATGGGCCGTATATGATATGAACGTAGGTAATTTCGTAGATGTGATGTGTGTTAGCTTTTCTTTGTTTGTTCCTTTTGAATTGGGCATCAGGCATCTCCGGGAAATGAGATAGCGCACGAAACGCACGAATTCGTATAAAAAGACCAAAATACTCTCGTGTTAAAACACTGACACGAATTTTAGCACAGGTCTATTTTGATCTTTTTACACGAATCGTGGAGAACAGGTGCGCTATATCATTCCTCGGCATCTCCCTTGGAGGTGGACCCGTTTTCTTCGTCAGCTGCGTAGGGAGCTTGCGACAAAGAGCCAAATTCTCTTTTCTTTCCTCACTCTCCGGCCTACGCATGTGGAAACTTCACCCTAAAATCAAATGGGAGAAGAGACAAAAGGGGGATAGAGGGGGCTATAGCCCGGCCTGACGCCGGGTCTTATTTTGTCAAAATAATAATAATAACAATAAAAATATATATTTAAATAATTAACCAAAAAATATATATATATATATATTTAAATATTTTTGTTGAAAATTTTTATGTGTTAATATTTTTTTATTGAAAGTTAATTTCGTAATGAATTAAATTATTATCTTTTATTTTTTTTATGATTGTTTGAGTGGATAAAATTATTATTTTTTTACAAGCAAGTAAATTATTTTGCTACTCTCACTCATCTAACCAAAAAAAAAAATACATTGCCCCCATAAAAAATAATTATTTCACTAATAATTTTTTTATACAACCCAATTTTTTCTTAACCACAACTAAAATAGATCCGCATTTAAGTGACAAGGACAGGGCCCTACAAGGGCGTGGAAATAAGAAGACCATTTGGCTCTACAAGACTCTTTTTCTTCTCGGATGCAATCAGTTTATGAGCAAAAAAACATACATAGAAAGGATCTCATCGGCGGAGGATCCCATTCTTGGTTTCTATAATTTAATAATTTATTAGATTAGAAACTCAAATAATTGGTATAGGTTCATCTCATCTATAGGAAGCTTAGTTACATAGTTTTCAGTCAATCCCCTGTGAGAAGGTATAGTGATATGCATTTATGACAGTTGGTGCCACATCCTGCACTAGGGAAAGGCGATTCGCCAACAGAGGTTCATGTGATCTCAATAATCCCAGTTCCAACTATTATTTATCCATTGCCCGACATATGCTACATAGATATTTTGGTTCAATGTAACACTGTATAATTGGGGAAATGATTATGCTAGGCTATCATTCTGAATCCATTTATCATGCCAAAATTGAGTTCCATCCCCATAACCGAGGGATAACTTTACTTGTTCAGTGAACCATCCTTCAGACAAAAGTGTTTGTAGATCATTCCACCATAATGGTTAGTGACCTAGAGCACCAATCAGTGTGCTTGTTAGTTTCATGTATACTGAATGATGAAAATTATTTTGTTCCTTGAGTTTTGTACATATATATTATGGATCATTTGGGTTGATGACTCGAATTGTGAAACTCTATAATTTAGTCAAAACTCTAAATTAGTCCCTAGTCCTAAAGTCATTAGCAAGGGAACAACTAGATGACTATATAGACTAGTATGTGGATTAATGCATGATCATGTTTCACAGATCATTGATACGAGGTATCTGTTTAATCGCATGAAATATGAGTGTATGGGGTACGTGAATTTCGGACTCGACCTTTATTGACTTGCTGGACGGATTGTGTTTTTGTCACAGCAAAGTCATATAGTATTAATTCACTTATCAGAGATATTCATAATTTTGGGTGATGAATGTGTATTACGTGGGGTTACCAAATGCCTCTTTTGACCGAACTTAGGAATGAAAACCCGATTTGATCAAGAACCCTAGATTTAGGAGTTTCTGATTTTGGCTTGATTTGATTAAATTAGGTGTTGAATTATGATATTGGATGCTTGAATTGCAATATGGTGTGATCAATTGCAAGTTAATCCATTAATTTGAAAAGCCCAAAATTTGCAATTTGGAATTTTTGATTTTTGCCTAATTTGATCTATTTGGGTTCAATTAGTGATTAATTAATGCAATTAAAGTTATGAGATAGCTTAATTGATTGTTAATTGCATTAATTTGTCAAAATGCCTAATTCTTGATTAATATGAAAATTTCAATAACGAACTTAGGTTTTTAGTTATTAATTAGTCAATTGAGAATTGATTAATAATCTAACTAATCAATTGATTATGTTTATTGATTTAATTAGATGTTAATTGCATGATTATTTGAAAATGCCTAATTTGAAATTTCATGTGATGTAATTTAAAATTAGGGCTTATATAATGCAATTAAAAATTTATGTGTTTCAATTGATTATTGAATTACGCGTTTGGATATGCAATTAAATTGAAATAAGTGAATTCAATTTATTGACTCGTTGTTTCGAGTTAATTTGAATTTATTATATTCAATTTGAGAAATTAGGTTATAATAATTTGCATAGCGAGTAAGATTGTGCTAACTCGATTTTGCAGGATGTTGAGTGGTATGACATAATTTTTTAGATTATAACATACATGTAATTGTTCTGCTTATCGTTTATTAATTTATGACGATATGTTATGTCATTCATTAATTCATGGCAACGTGTTATGCATCGCTTTCAATTGACAATCTGTTTATGCAAATATTAGAGCCTCTTGTGCCGAGTAGTTAGTTTGTTAGTTCGAGATCATGCGATGAAGTCTCGAAGCGGCATCCAACTGCACATGGAATGATTTGGCCACGCACATGACACTTCAAGATTGAAGATGCCATATTGTTCAACAGAAATAATTGCATTGAATGTGATTATTTATTTCTTTATTTATTTAGTTAAGATTGAAGATGTCATATTTCTCAATAGTAGTAGCCTTATCTATCATATTGAGAGGCCTGAGCAGCTATGAAGAATACGAAGAGGGATGTGGGATCCTACTGTCTGAGTCCACGTTGAGGAATGAACTCCTATGTTGGACTTTTATTAATCAAGACTGATGTATATCCAGATTTCAAAAGTGTTAGTTTAGTGTGACCTAGAGCATTGTGCTCTTGTTAGTTTCATGTATACTGGATGACTAAAATCATCTTGTT
>JAOWBN010197159.1:0-15112 GCA_028565015.1 Pinguicula moranensis
AAATGGGTAACAATGGGTAGTCTTGGGAATGGTTTGAAGTACGGAAAGATTATGAGTGATCAATAAAGGATTCACCGATCCTAAAATGTTAGGAGAAGATATTTCTATGGCCATTTGTAAGAAGTCATATTAGGCTTTGCAAAGCATAAGTTTAATTAGAAAGAGTTTCTAACTAGAACTTAATGATCTTGATTTTCGATACAAGAAATCTTACGTATATAAATGAGGGTAACACATAACCCCAATATACGAGATTTGGAATATGTTATTTGTGGAAGGATATCAACTACACAAGAACTAATTCTTGAAATGATAGTTTCCTTCTATAACTATTCTCAATGCTTGGGGGGCATGATACTTGCTAGAGGTCACTCATGGTCTATGGACTAAAATTAAAAAATAATGAATTAAAAGTGTATAATTCATTAATAATAATTTAATTATGTTAATTATAGGTCAATTGCCAAGTTATTGAGAACCTATAGGGTCACTCACTTTAACACCATTTTCTTGAGGGGTCAAAATGTGATTAAGGTAAAGTATAGGGCCGAATTGAAGTTTTTTGAAACTTCAAGGACTTATATGACATTATGGGGTTATAGATACATGCTATGCACGACCTCACATGTGTAGAGGTGTATGTAAACCTCACGAAGAAGGATTTTACAACAGCATGACACATAAGCATGAAATGTCAATTGTTGTAACACATGTAAAGCTATGATTAAATATTTGTCTTTAGCTACAACATGTGTTGACATTTTAGACTAATGACCACCTATATATATATATACCTTAATCATATCACAAATATGGGGAGTTGGTCGATCTTTAATTTCTTGGTAAAATTGTTGAGAAGTTTCATATCCTTGTCGCATTTTTTACAGGAGAAAGACTTGTAATTTCTGGGGCAATAACTTGAACAAGTTTTCTTCTATTTTCTAAGGCTTAAAGGTTGGTACTATCAATCCTTTATCCACATATAAGTTATACAATTAGGGTGTGTAAACCTCAAGGGAAGTGATGGTGTGGACTACTCTAGAAGGTAGACATTTGAACTCCGCAACAGAAGGAGCTTTCTTGCACGAATTAGTGATTCTACAAGAGGTATAACAATTTCTTCTCCCTTGTACTATCAAGTTGTGTAAATTAGCAAAGATCCATGGTCAAAATATTTCTTAAATTTTTATTATGTGTTCTTAACACATACTTATGTTTACGCTTCCACACAAATTTTGCAACATGACACGTAGTATAGCTTTCGGAGATATTACACCAGCTATGCAGGCTGCCGTATAATGACTACAGGAGTCATTGCCTTGCCAAAGAGATTGCTGGAATCCTTATAGCATTGAGAGTACTGGACTGTTGGCTAGAGGATGCATCATACATCTCTATGATAGAAAATATCTGGTCTACCTCATGTCCTGTGGGATATGCCAGTTTTAGAATTAAAACCAAAATCAAGGAAGTGAGGTTTAGCATCAAAACATGGAATCACAGACACCCATAAATCTTATGGCTGAATGCAAGATGCTACTCAACACACTTATAGGAAAATAAATAGCAGCATGACAAAACAACCTTCTTGTTAATAGTGTAGCACACCATCTAAAGATGAGAATGTACGAGCCCATATATGCCTTCCTGATCATTTGAACGATATGGGTGACCCAATGACCCGTGCAAGGACCAAGAAGATGAAGGAAGCATTGAATATATTGATGGAAGGCATGAGGAAGCAAGAGAAAACCAAACTATATGCTGGTAAGCCATGAATCAATATGATTGAGTTGATAGAGGTTGAGAATGCATGCAAGGGGCATGACCCCCGCCCAGGTTGATGAATCCCAGATGCTGAGATTGATTTTTGTTAAATAATATTAAATAAAATAGAATTAAATTTTGGTCCTTTTCTTTAATTAAGGTTTGACTAATTTTTCCATCAATTTGGTAATTTATTATCTAGGGCTTTTAATTAGGGATTTCATTAGAGACCTATTTACCCTTTTGTAAGCTTATTTAAAGGCAACTTCTCATTCTTGAGAGGACACATTATTTTGAAGAACATTACAAGCTTGTGAGGAATCTCTTTACTTCTTGAAATTCCTATTCTAAATATAACTAGGTTTCATGCTCTTTATGGTTCATGTTAAGGTTGATCCTATAATACTCGTATTTATCATAAGGTAGATCCTCGGGTAGGCGTTCAATTAATCATCTGGTTTACATTCGTTTCTAGTGTAGTAGTTGACTAGGAGCTGATGTTGAATTTTTAATTAGGTTTCTATGGTTCTATATATTTCTTCCCTTTCTGTTTCTTCCTATCATACATTTTGAATTTTATTTGATTTTAGTTTCGTTTAGTTTGTTTTTTTGTGTTATTCATGTATCTCTTGTGCAAGAATAAGTTCTCAACTTCACGTTTTTGTTGTATGAGAAAAGATTCACATCATTTGATATTAGAGCCAAGTTGGAATTATTCTTATTTCGAGTTTTATTCATATCTTGAATTCTAATTATTCTTGTCCCATTTTCAGATTAGATTTCGAAATTGCCCCCTTTCAGTCCAAAAAATCTTGTTAGGATATATCTTCGGGATTCCACTGTAATGACTTAGGAGTCTTGTTTTCAATTCTATTTTCACATTCTGAGTTCTTGGGATTTTGCTTGACACAAGATTTTCAAAGAAAAAAATTATTATTAAATTAAAAAAATACAAAAAAAAATTGAGAAAATTCGTATTGCTCGAAAATCCCTAATTCTTTGTCTCGAAAATTGAATTTCAATTTTATGAGTGTTTGTTGTTATTTTGGGGGCGTTTTTTTATCAAGAACGTTTCTGATTTTTTTGGGTACTGTATTTTAGGGTTTCATCTGTAGAGCTTACTGTTCATTTTGCTTGCTGAATTTGGTATCCATTGGTAACTCTTTGTATCTTAGTTCTCATTGCACTAGAAGTTGAATTTACGGAACAAATATAGTGGTAAAAGTGAGTCAACCCATCGCCTCACTACGTTCTAAACTTTGTTTTGAGAGAAATTGGGAAGTGTTTTTTTGGGGGTTACATTTGAGGAAGTAAGCTCTTACTAAATGTATTTTCTTCTAGTTTGTTTGTTTGTTTATGATGCAGACAAGAGCGATGGCAATTACTGGAACCTACCAAAACAGTGGAAGACCGTGTAACCCACTTGGAGAACATGTTCAGGGAGAGACTGACTAGGCTACCCACACCAGGTGCCGCAACCCCCAATCCCCCATCCAAGATCGCAGGAATGGTCCCATGTCAACTGGGTTGTACACGTCCATGAGGACAAGGATGAGGATTTTTGCGTTGATGGTCGGGATCGGACTGAGGAGCGAGACTCTTTGAAGAATATCAAGCAGACTATTCTGGAATTTTATGGTAAGCACGACCCTGAGGCTTTCTTAGCTTGGCAGGAGCAAGTGGAGCACATCTTTTGAGCTCCATAACTTCTCTGAAGGCATCAAGTTAAAGTTGGCTATTTCCGAGTTCAAGGACTATGCATCCACTTGGTGGAGGAATTTGATAAGGACTAGGGAAAACGATTATGAGGCACCAATTGAGATATGAGGAACCCTTATGATTCACATGAAAAAGGCTTATGTTCTCAGTTCGTACACTTGCGAGTTGAGAGGACAGATACAAGACCTTTGCCAAGGTACTTATCTTGTTGTTGAGTATTATCATGAGATGCTCTCATTGAAATTGAAAACAAGTGTATAGGAGGATGAGGAGGCCACTGAGGCTCCATTAATATATGGCCTTAATAAAAAAAATTGAGGTCAACTGGAATGATATGCCCCTCATTGCCATGACATTGAGGAGGTAGTAGCTTATGCAGAAAAAATTAAGCGCCAACTCAAAGAATCGAATACTAAATGTGCTAAAATTGTTGAATCTGCAAGGGGAGGGACTAACCGTTGACCCTGTAAAGACACTTCAAATTCTGATCAGAAGGTAAAATTATAAAATTTGAACTCTAACCCTTCTCGAAGAAATTTTTAGAATGTTGCAGATGATTCACAGTTAGCCCCAAAGCCCCATCCGCCGAATTCAAAGAGTTCAAAAGTTAAGTGTTTCAAGTGTCAAGGGTTTAGACGTATGGTTGCCTCAAGTCCTAATAACCATGTTATAAAGGTCACCGATGGAGGAGATGTATATATTGATGATGAGACTGAAGAAACTGACCCAAATGCTCTCAGTTGGGCCGTGATCGAAGTGGAGGCTGATGGAAAGTTGTCCACTAAACTTGATTATTCAAGTGATGAGAGGATATTGGCTCTAGATCTTTGGTTTGTGTTCACTCTTTAAATAGTCAACCGGGATAGGACAAAAGATTAGAGCAACGTTCGAACATCTTTCATATGCGTTGCAAGATTAAAAAGTAGACTTGATTAATGATTGTGGACAGGGGAAGTTGTACCAACTGTGTTACCAAGAGTTTAGCCTTCAAATTGGGGCTGAAGTAGGAAATACACCCCCAACCCTATAAGCTGCAGTGGCTCAATGATAAAGGTGAGATTTTAGTTCTGTTTCATGAAAAGGTGCCGTTAGAGATTGGAGGTGTGATCCGAGAAGAAGTTTTGTGTGATAGTGTGGATATGCACGCCTGCCATGTTCTTTGGGACGTATTTGGGAGTTTATACGCGGAGCCTACAAAGATGGTTATACCAACGAGTATTCACTTATGTACAATGGTACAAAGTACACACTTCCTCCCCTTTCATTTTGCAGTACTTGAATCTCAACAGCGGATGCAGAAAGAAAAAGAGAGAGAGAGAGAGAGAGAAGGCAAGAAAGTTAGTTGAAAAAGCCAAAAGAAAGTGAAAGGTTGGGGTGAGATAAAAAAGTGAGCGAGGGCTAGAGAGAAAAGCCAAAAGCTTAAGAAAAAAGGCAGTGTTTATGCAACAATGGAAGACCTTGGGAGATTACTAAATTCCCGAACACCCGTATTTCTGATAGCTTTTTGAGAGCTATGCTTTACTAACACTACGTATGGTTTTGATCTTCTTAGTGTTGTGAAGATTATTTTGCAGGACAATTAGGACGTGTTCCTGGAAGCACTATCCGAAGGTTTACCGCCCCTGCGATAGATCGAACACCATATTGATTTTGTGCCGGGTTTGGTCATCCCTAACTGTCCATACTATAAAGCCTGTGATTTTTTCTAAAATTGATTTCGCCAGTGGTTACCATCAAATCCGAATGAAAGAAGGAGAACAAATGGAAACCTCCTTTTAAGACAAATATTGGTTGATATGAGTGGCTTGTAATGCCTTTAGACTTGACAAGTGCACCTTCTACTTTAATGCGATTAATGAATCGTGTCCTTAGACATTTCATAGGAAATTTTGTTGTGGTGTACTTTTATGATATACTAATATGTAGTCGAGACATAGATGAGCATGGTACATATTTGTCTAGTGTCCTTGTAGCCTTGCGTGAATACAAATTGTATGCTAATATGTCTAAGTTTATCTTTGGTGTTTCCGAAGTTGTTTTTCTTGGTTTTATTGTGAGCAAAGATGGAGTTAAGGTCGACGAGTCTAAGGTTAAAGCCATATGTGACTCGCCAACACCAAAAACATGAGTGATATTTGGTCCTTTCACGGGTTAGCATGTTTTTACCGTCGGTTTGTGAATTTTTTTGACAAAGTCCGTCTCCCTCAATCACTTGGTCAAGAAAAATGTTTGTTTTGAATGGGTATAGGCTCAAAAAAATGCATTTAACATTTTGAAAAATGATCTTACGAATGCCCACGTGCTTGCTTTACCCAATTTTGAACTCACTTTTGAAATAGAATGTGATGCCATGGGCGTAGGCATAGGTGTCGTGATTTTATAAGGTGGTAGACCAATTGCTTTCTTTTCTGAAAACTTGATGGTGCTACTTTGAATTATCCTACTTATGACAAGGAATGGTATGCTGTGATTAGGGCATTAGAAAATTGGCAATACTACATGAGGTCCAAAGATTTTGTTATACATACTGATCATGAATCGTTGAAATACATGAATGGGCAGAATAAGTTAAGATGCATGCTAAATGGAGTGCTTTCCTTGAATGGTTTACTTATGTTATCAAGTGTAAAAAGGGAAAAGAAAATATTGTTGCTGATTCCTTGTCACAAAGAACGTATGTGCTTGTTGTATGTGATTAGAAATTGCTTGGTTATGAGTCCATTAAAGAATTGTATGAAAAGGATTCTGATTTTTCATCTATATTTGCAGCATGTGAACATTGAACTTTTAACAAATATTTTTGAAATAATTTTTTTTGGGAAAATTGTTTATCTGTGCCTATGTGTTCCCTACGTGAGCTACTAGTTCAAGAGTCGCATAGTGGAGGTCTAATGGGACATTTTGGTGTTCTTAAGACTCATGACATTCTTTTTGAACATTTTTATTGGCCTAACATGCGAAAAGAAGTTGAGAGATTGTATGCTTTGTGCATTGCATATAGACAAGCGAAACCAAAATCCCTATCTCATGGGTTGTACACCCTCCTATCCGTCCCCATGCATCCTTGGATTGATATCTCTATGGATTTTGTATTTGGTTTTCCTACTTCTTCGCGTGGTAATGATAACTTATTTGTAGTAGTTGATAGATTCTCGAAAATGGCTCATTTCATTCCTTGCAATAAATCTAGTGATGCAAAGCATGTGGCTGGATTATTTTTTCGTGAGATAGTTCATTTACATGGTGTTCCTTGTACTATTATTAGTGATCGTAATGTTAAATTCTTGAGTTACTTTTGGAAGACCTTACGGGGTAAGTTAGGGACAAAACTCCTATTCTCTACCACGACCCATCCCAAAGAAGATGGCCAAATTGCGGTTAAACCGCACGTTGGATGCCCTCATTTGAGCACTAATCCATAAAAACAAGGAGAATTTGAAGGTATGTGTTCCTATTGCTAAATTTGTTTACAATCGTACAATTCACGCGAGAGGTAGTGTATGGTTTTGTCCCTATAAAGCCCTTGGATTTATCCGTTTTGCCTACTACTAAATTTCGTGATCTATATGGAAATAAAAAAGTCGAGTTTGTGCAGGAACTGCATCGTAAGGTTCACGAGAAGATTCTCAAAAAGAATGAGCACAATGCACAAGTGGCCAACAAATATCGTAAGGTAATGATGTTCAAACCAGGCGACTGGATTTTGGTAAACTTTTGTAAGATTCGTTTCCCTAACCATGCCAAGACAAAGTTGGATCTTAGGGGCGGCGACCCATTCCTAGTGTTGCGGCGTGTGAATGACAAAACCTATGTGGTTGATCTACAGGGTGAGTATAACGCTAGTGCTACCTTCAATGTGGCTGATTTGAATTTGTTTGACATTGCATATGATCGTGAACTCCATGTTTTGGATTTGAGGACGAATCCTTCCTAGGAGTGAGTGAGTGATGAGAATGTACAAGCCCACACATTCCTTGCTGATCCTTTGAAGGATATGGGTGACCAATGACCCGTGCAAGGACGAAGAAGATGAAGAAAGCATTGAACATATTGCTGGAAGGTGTAAGGAAGCAAGAGAAAACCAAACTAGATACTGGTAAGCCATGGATCAACATGATCGAGTTGGTAGAGGTCGAGAATGCATGCGGGGGGCATGACCCCCGCCAAGATTGATGAATCCCAGATGATGAGATTGATTTTTGTTAAATAATATAAAATAAATAGGATTAAGTTAAAGTCCTTTTCTTTAATTAAGGTTGAACAATTTTTCCATTATTTTGATAATTTCTAATCTAGGGCTTTTAACTAGGGATTTCCTTAGAGACATATTTACCTTTTTGTAAGCCTATTTCAAGGCAAATTTATCATTATTGAGAACATTATAAGCTTGAGAGAAATCTCTTTGCTTATTGAAATTCTTATTTTAAAGAGAACTAGATTGCATGCTCCTTAGGATTCATATAAAGGTTGATCATTTGATACTCATATTTATCATACGGTAGATCCTCGGGTAGGCGTTTAATTAATCCTCTGATTTAAATTCGTTTCTAGCGTAGTTATTGGGTAGGGGTTGATGTTCCATGTTTAATTGGGTTTCTATGGCTTAATGCATTTCGTCCATCTTCGTTTCTTCCCATCATACATTCTGAATTTTATATGATTTTAGTTTCGTTCAATTTGGTTTTCATGGATATCTTGTGATCACGAGGAAACTTGACAGTATGTTGTTCCAAAAATCGAGAATCAACTGGATTCAACAAGGGAATGCCAACACTGCTTACTTTCACAGTTGGATCAATAAGAATAGAAGGAAAAAGGCCACTAACGTTGTGTGGAATGGTTATGTATGGCTAAAAGACAATGAAATAGTAAAATATTGCCTTAAACTGCTTTTTGAGGAAAGGTGCTTTGAGACAACTTGGTTAAGGCCACGGATCAATAATATGTGCTTCAAGATGCTCTCATCCACATCCAAAGAATCACTGGTACAACCCTTAGAATAGGAAATCCTAACTGCCAACTCTGATTATGGTATTGGTAAGAGCCCTGGCCCAGATGGCCTAAATTTAAATAAGACATTTTACCTACTTGATGAAGACTGATATCTGTCAATTGTTGCTTGATTTTACAGAAATTGCAAATTGGCAAGAGGTAGTAATGCAACCCACATTACTCTAATAGCCAAATCTGATTCCCCATAGAGAGTGTAGGATTACAGACCCATTACACTAATAGTGGCTAAGCCAAAGATCATTGTAAAAGTTCTTGCAAACAGAATCACCCATATCATGGAAGAAATTATCTCACCAACACAAATGTCTTTCTTAAAGGACATAAAACTATTGGATGGAGTGTTAGTTGCAAATTAAGTGGTGGATGGACTTAATAAGCTACATACATCAGCCATTTTATTCCAGGTAGACTTTGATATAGTTAATTCGATATATATGCAGGATGTAATGTCATAAATGGGATTCCCACCAAGCCAGCTATGGTGGATTAAAGACTTGCTGGAATTTGCCTCTACTTTAGTCCTCCTTAAGGGCAGCCCAATCAAAGAATTCTACTCAAAGAGAGGCTTAAGGCAAGTCAATCCACTATCTCGATTCTTTTATCTAATAGCTGCTGGAAGGCTCTCAGTTATGATCAGAAAAGCTTCCAACTTCACAAATTCATGGGAATTGAAATTGGGAAGGACAAAATTCATCTATCTCACCTTTAGTTTGCTGATGATACCTTGGTTTTTGGTAAGGCATCTTGGTCCTCTGTACAAACCTTCAAGGTTATACTTTTAAACTTTGAGATAGCATCTGGCTTTCCTATCAACTTCCACAAAAGCATTCTGAAATGGTTGCTATCTTGGCTGCAAAACAAGCTCACTCCCCTCAAATACCTTGGTCTACCTGTAGGAGTTAATCCAAAAAGACTGTTCACTTGGACACCTGATTGGATAAATTTACCAGATCACTCAGTCTTTGTGATCATAAGTTCTTATCCTTGGGAGGCAAACTAACACTCATAAACTCTATCCCTTTTGCATTACCAGCCCATTACTTTGGTTTACATAAGGCTCCCATATCAGCTGTAGCAAATTTTTCATCATGACAAAGATCATTCTTATGAGGCAGCAACAAGGATAAAAAGTGGATAAATTGGATAGCCTGGGATAAGGCAACAACTTCACTGGCAGACGAAGGTCTTTGGGTGACGAATTTGAGTGCTTTTAATGCAGCAATGGGGACATGAGTTCTTGTTTGGTGAGAGAAGTCTACTGGTAATGGTAATCAAATCTAAATATGGTAGAGCAGGTATCCTATCAATTGGAGATATGGGAGAACTTAGGAAGCTGGCTGGTAACTGTGATAGAAGGGGAGGTACTCGATATTCATCCAACTGGTGGACAAACCTTCAAGGGAACTTATCTGTCAATTGGTGTTTCAATAACATAAATATCAGACCGTTGTCGGAAAAGAATAAAATTCTGGAAAGATAAATGGCTCAACAACACTCCCCTTGCTGATAGATTTTCCAGACTGTACAAGATCTCATCAAATAAGAATATCTACATATTAGAAGCAGGGCACTGGGATGTATCTAGTTGGTAATGGCCATGGCCATGGAGAAGACATCCGAGGGACTTTGAACTTGAGGACCTAGCTAATTTAATGTTTATTTTGCAGGCCATCTCACCAACTACTAAGAGCCAGGATATATATATATATATATATATATATATATATATATGTATATCTTTGAATGTGCAACGGATGGCAGGTTCACAGTCAATATTGCATACAAAATAATATTGGGTGAACTGCCTCAACCCTATTCATTGCTGGAAAAGTGCTATCTCAAAAATATTTGGAATTGTTTTACTCCTAAGAAAATCATTATTTTTGTCTGGAAGCTACTTTAGTATGCACTGCCAATCAAAGAAACTCTCCAAAGAATTCATACCTCTAGGACAGGACATCAGCTGCTCAATATGCAGAACAGGAGCAGAATCCATTGAATATTTATTCTTCAATTGTATGTTTGTTATGCAGATCGGGCAGCAGCTAAAAGACTAGTTAACCTCTGATGATAGGGTAATATCAAACGACCAAGAAACCTCAACATTGCAGACCTTCATAGCAGCAAAACCTGAGGCAATCAATAAATATGTATGGAAATCAACTTGGCTATCAATGACTTGGTGCACATGGAAGGCCAGAAACCTACCTTTTTTCCAAGGCATTGAACAGAACACTAAGAAAATGGTGCATACATTACAGAGATGTTCTTGGCTGTGGATTAGATCAAAGTGAATAGAAAGAGTATTCCCATACTCCATTACAGATTGGATGTTAAATCCATTAGCTGCATACAATTTGTAACCTAAGCAAGAGGCCCCTACAACATGACATATTGGTCACTACAACCTTCATCCTTTATGTCCTTCATTGCTTAGAAATGGGATCAATGAATAACCCCACAACTAATAAGGCAAGCAGACTGAGTTGTGTATAAATCCCAGTGATTGATATGTTGACAGTTATGACTCCTATATTCCATCATATTAATATATGCAGGCTGAGCTGAGCGAAACTCATAGTAACGACTCCTGCATAAGGCTGATAAGTTGATGCTTTTACTGCAAGCTAAATTGTGTACCAGATTTGGCTCTGATAAGTTGAAAATAATGAGGTATGTAGAGATATATACCAACAAATTTAAGGTTCTGAGGCAACTTGAGAAGCTATAAGTTTGGATCAATGTTGCATTGATCTCATTCCTAGAGTACGTGAAAGTCAGGCCGGTGATGATTGTAGGTGAAATCGTATAGGTTGAATGCCACATAGAGACAGATTGAAGCTTGGTTTGAGCGATTTGTTAATGTGCTTGGTAAATCACAGTCCAAGCTTTACCAAGGGAGGTTGAACTCCACAGATGTGCTTTTCATTTCTTTTCTTTTTTGTACTTTCTATTTTTCTTTCACATTTGTACATACAATTTATTTTATTCTTAGTGAATTTTGGCATAACAAAAAAACTACTCCCTTAAAAAATAAGCTGCTTAGAACATGCTAACCTATCTGTATTAGTGATGCTCTATCTCAATAATACTATGGTTATGGATATTTAGTAATGATAATTTTATTATAGTGGTTTCACCATCATAACTCCTTGTGATTCACTCTAATTTATCTTGGACTTCATTATTTGATATGCAATAAGTACGAAAGTAAATAAAACAAATAATGAAGGTGGTTACTGATCATATGTATTGATATAAAAGCGTTGATACAAATGCCCCAAGTGATTAGCCTTAGAGCACACTAACAAACTTCCACTTGAACTAAGGACAATCACTAATGCTTCTAAATCATGAGTGGTCATACATGCTTACATGTTTTATCTAGGATAAGTCTTTGGTCAAGGGATATTTATCTAATTAGATCTTCTTTATCTTTACATCGTTCCTTTGATATAGGGAAGTTCTTCAGTACTTATTTAGATCGTTGACGAGATCTTGGTTCTTGTACTTGTTCTATTGATCCATTACTATCACATAGTTATAGGACTTGCAATAGACAAAATCTTATCAAGTTCATGAATGAACTTTCTGATACAAACGATTTCTATTACAGCTTCTAAAGCTACAATGCATGCCCATTTGTTGAAAAACTTGTTTGGAACTCTTCCAAGTCATAGCACATCCGTTTGTTAAGAACAAGTCCTTACTCTGGAACATTTAAAATATTTTTAATCATCAATCCAATCTCATTAGATTGATACATGCTCATAGGAGACATCGAGTCTCATCCATTGCATTACATACATTATAGATCCAATAGCCAAAGCATATGTTATCTTTTGTATGCGTATCTCATCCTCATTAGTCTTAGGCTCCATCATATTTAAAAGAATATACCAAGCCCTACGAGAAGAGACTCTTTTCTTGGGTTAATTCATGCTAAACTGCTTTTTGTACTTTATCTATGTACGTTTGACACACCTAGCAATCTTATGATCTATCTCTATAGATTCCGATATATTATTCCAAGAATATAGGTTGTTTCTCCTAAGTTTTTTGAGGAAAACATTTTAGATAACAAAATTTTTATAGATTGAAGCATTGGTTCATTATTTCCTATGAGCAATATGTCATATACATATTAACTTTCTTATGTACACAAGGTTCATCAGAATTTATGATAAAATCAAATTCTTTTGATTTCTTCATCAAACCTTATGTTCCAACTCCGAGTTGTACGCTCGAGTTCATAAATGAATCTCAAAAGCTTGTACAGTTTATTGGCTTCTTTAGATGCAAAATTCTTTTTGATATCAAGCTAGCCTTACAAGGTAATCACATTACCATCTATGTTGGTTTTCTTCTTGAAAACCCATTCGCACCCTACTGGGCAATCCATTTGTGCAGGGTCAATCACGGTCACTACTTTGTTTTATGCATGGTTTTAGTTTAGAGTTTATGCCTTCAAGACATATGTCTTTTGTTTACACTATACAAAACTTCTTCGTAGTCAGTAGGTTCATCATCTTCTATAGGACCTACGAAGTCCTAATGTTTGATCTTCTTCTATCATCTCATCTGTATGAAACAACTACTCTTTTTTCATCCGTAGTCAATGCACAAATGTGGATTTTGAACTTCTTCAAGTCTACTATGCTCGTACTAACTTCTTTTACAAAACTCCTTTTCTAAGAAGACAACAAGTCTTGAGACCATCACTTTTGGTCAATGGGATTTGTAGAAATAATATACAAAATACGCATTTGTCGGACCTATAATTAGCATTTACGCATTTGTCGGACCTAACTTCAAGATTGTCCAAGTTTATCCGCTTCACATAAGTTGGACCTCCCTAAATCATCAAATAATCTAGGTTTGGTTACTACCCTATCCATATTCTATATGGTATGGTATTAACCATTTTAAATGGAACATGGTTATGAACATGGGGTGTAGTCTCTAAGGCAATTTGGAAAACTTGTTCGATTCCTAAATCGTACAATATCCTATAATGTACAAGTCCTAATTTTTAACCAACCATCTAACTATGGAGTGTACGGAGGTGTCATTTGAAAGACTATTCCATGAATTTTAAGACAATCTTGAAACTTAGTATTTAAATATTCACAACCTCGATCCGATCGGAATACTTTGATACTCTTTCCTAGTTGTTTCTCAACACCATTATTATACTCTTTGAACCTTTCGAAGACTTTGAACTTGTACTTCATTAAGTACATCTAACCATATCTAATATCGTTGTCCATGAATGTTATGAAGTAAGATAAACCCCCTTTAGCATTTATTGGCATTGGACTACATACATCACAATGTGTTAGTTTAAGAAATTCTTTAGACTTTTCTTCTTTTCAACTACAAGGGGTCTTTTTTACAAGTAGGTATGACTCGCGTGTCTCAAATGATTATTAATAAAATGAGTACAAATGTCCACAATGGTACAATTTGGATATGTAATCTTTACCTATATGACTAAGTTTACAATGCTAAAATTATGAAAGACTTATGTCTTCCCTTTTCCTTTTCTTGGTATCAATATTGAGTATTGGTTCACTTATGTTCAAAACATAATGGCCATTGATACTAGGGCAATACAATATTGGGTTCCATTCCTAGATAAGTACAATTGTTGTTCTTTGTACAATGGCAAGCCCATTCTTGTCCAAACAAGAAGCAAATATTATAATCTTAATAAATACAAGACCATGATGTCATTTATTTAGTTCTAGTACTAGCCCTTGAGCATCTTGAAATAGAGAGTCCCGACTGTTGGCAAAGCAACCTTTGCTCCATTGCTGACTCTTAGAACCACTCCTTCACCCAATCGTCTATTTGCTTCAACCCTTTTAAATGATTCAAAATCAAATGTGAATCGGGAATCTGATATCCAATACCCATGCAGCATAAATAGACAATATCTAAATCATTTAGACACCTGATGAACAAGCTTCTCTAAGTTCCTTCAAGGATTCAAGACAATTGCATTTTCAACGTCGAACCTTGCACAATGGAAGCAAATGCCCTTTTCAATTGTATTTCCTTCATTCGCAATACCATTTGCTTTCATTGTGCTTTTCTAATGCTTTAGCTTCTCAGATTAGCATTAGACAATCTTTTATCCTTTCAAGATGCAAGCAACATGGTACTCTTTGTTAGTGTTATGTCCTAAGCCCAATCACCTTAGGCATATGTATTAACACTTTAATGATGTATACATGATTGTAGCAACCTTCACTACTTGTTTATTTGTAACATATAAAATAGTGAATCCTAGCATTGATAATATAAAGTGTATCACAAAGAGTTGTGATGATGGGACCACTCTAATTAAAGTTATCAATTCTAAACATCCCTAACCATGGTATTAGTTAGACAAGGCATCATTAATACAGATAGCTTAGCATGTTCTTAGCCAATTCTTTTTAAAGGAAATAGTTGATCTCATCAAATATATTGTAGTAACACTTAAGTTAGAAACATGGATGCTTGTAGTTGACAAGTACATCGGATTGACTCGCATAGAGATCACCATATTATCAATGGATGATACTCTAAAGAATAGTGGGTGTAAGTGATCCTTAGACTTGAGATC
>JAOWBN010197170.1:0-15112 GCA_028565015.1 Pinguicula moranensis
GAAATTGTTTCATCATTAGTGAATGATTGTTGACATTTGTGATTGCCTTGGTGCTTGATATGTGGAGGCATAAATTGATGGCAACAATTTGTTGAATATGGACGTGTGAGAGGGACAATAAGGCTGTACCTGATGAAAGCATGGATTTTACTCCTTGTAGGTACTTGAAGAAATCAGACCTTACCTGGTAGGAGCAGCTGGTGGGGAATTAGAGCTAGTAGAAATTGAGGAGCCAATAGTTAAAGTAAGATTAACAGGTCCCGCTGCCGGTGTGATGACCGTTCGAGTTGCTGTAACTCAGAAACTTCGAGAAAAAATTCCATCAATTGCAGCAGTTCAACTTTTGTCTTAGATAGTATTTGAAGATTGTTTAGAGAACACTGGGAAGTTGAAGTCTTCAGAAGGTGGAGAGTGGTGGAGAGGTGCAGGCTGCATACTCTTAGATGTATCTATCTTGATAAGATTTAATGTACATATATAATGAGGCAGCAGTACTCAGGTTAGAAATGTGTGCTCGAAACGTCTTCTTTATTCCTGTTTAATGATTGTAGAATTTGTGCTCAAGTCATTTCTCACTAGAAATACTTTTCTCTGATTTCTCTGTAGAGATCTTCACACACATGACCACCAATTGTCATAAATTTTCGCGGCAATCAGAAACACATCCAAAGTGTGTGGGGGGGGCTTTGATCTCAACGGAGGGCGGGGCGCTCCTATTAGGAACGGCCAAATCCTGGCGCCGGAATTTATAGGAAAACAACCCTTGGGCTTGGGGGCAGGAAAAGTGGAGGAAACTAACACAAAAATACTTTCCTACACGGCGACCGTAACCCAAAGAAGGGTGCCGGAGAACTGCATTGGGCCACGATCAACAGTCTCCTTCACTAACGAGGAACTCAAAATCCTGACAAAAGACCTTCAGTTTTGCCTGGTAATAAAGTTCCTATGAAAGAGACTGTCGATTGAAGTCATCCATCGGGTGGTTTTGAGAGCTTGGGATTTGCTAAACCTGCCTCAGGCAAACAATACAGTACTGGATCATTTACATGTACTGATTCAATTCAATTCAAATCGAACAGGGACATGGCACACAGTTGAACACGAGAGGGACGAATTCTGGAGAGCCAACCATTTAGGCTATTTAGATGGACTCCGGACTTCTCGATGGAGAAGGAGACTTCCCTGGTGCCGATATGGATTAATCTGCCTAAGCACCTCTACAAATGGGACTCCTTGCAATGTTTAGGCACCCTGTTCGGTCGGTACTTGGGAGTAGACAACATGACCCTGCTGAGAACATGAACGTAGTATGCCATAATCTGCGTTGAGGTAGATGTGACCAGAGATCCAGTAGAGAAGATTGCTATTCGATAGGGGTCCTACAGCATAAGGCATCAGAAGGTGGTATAAGAGAATTGTGGGGAGTATTGTGCAAGTGTTGCTCCCATGGACACAAAATCGGTGACTATCTAAGCACCGGAAGCAAACTGGAGGATAAGAAAAAAGGTGGGGAAAGGTTTGAATGAAGAATGAGGGAACACAGAAGGAACAAAATGGGTCAGGAGCGGATGGTCTGGGACTAGATGAGACAAAAATTCATAAGCAAAAACGAAGCAAAGGGAAAAAGGGTCATTATGGTGGGTACGACCAATTCCCAGTTGAAAGATGCACTAGGGGTGAATACGGAAAAGGGACAAACCTCTGAGATAGATAAAGGAGATGGAGGCTGCCTGGAGGATCCTAGTACCTAGATATCGGTTGGTAAAGTCTAATTATGGAGCACCTGTTCCCACATAGCAAAATTGCAGGCGCGGGAAAGGGGAATCAGAATTTGAAATAGGGAAGGATCAGGGTCATGAAGGGGTCAAAGTTGCGGCCGAAATCCGAATCAACAGATTCTAGGCACTTGAGGCTGAGGACGACAGGAATGGGGAACAAACATAGAAGGGGGAAATTCGAACGGTAGAGAAAAAAACTTTGCCGGAAAGTAAGGATAGTGGTCTGAAGGGAGAGGCTGGTTTCGCGAAGGTGGAATTATCTTTGATCAGACAATTCGCTAAAATCCTAGAGAGGCAAAAATCAAATTGGAAGGAGAAATCGTTGGGGATTATACTAGAGCAACTCCCGGTAAAATTCTGGAACAACGACGACCAAATTGAAGAATGTCCGGAGGAAGGGATGTAGGATCAGGAAAAAGAGACGAAGGAAATAAAACCGAGCGACTCAAGGCGGAAGAAGTGATCTGAGGAAAAGGGAATAAGAGGCCTGCCAAAAGAGGAGGGGAGGTCGGAGAAGACCGCGGTGAATCTGTATTAGGAGGAAAGGTTGTCGGGGCCACGTTTGGGACATAATCTAACAAGGGAGGATACATGTCCAACAAACTCTACGTTGGTTGGGCTGGTCTGAAGGTGGCCCAACAAGAATTGGACAGGTTGGAGGCCATACAGGTGGATATGGGGCTATCGGGAGTGCTGGGCCAAGAGGAAATAAATGAGGGAGATGGGCCTCAAATTTCAGAAAACATGGCACAGAATGGATGCAGACCGTAAGAATTCTAAATATTTGTTTTGATGCAGGACCCGAGCCATCCCAATAACATGTTTTGTTACCGACCCCCACCCCCAATTGAGGGTCAGACCTGGCAGAATTGGAGGAACCTGAGATGCAACTCGATCAAAAGTCTCACTTGGACCCAGAGGTGGAGGAGGAAGAACTCCGCACCCCAGGAATGCTAAAAGCCTACGAGTCAGATGCAGAAATCAAATCTAGAACGTTGGCAGGCAAAGGTAAGAGGCCCAAACAAATTATTTCCCGACCACCAAGGTACGCCTCCTTTCATGTCGAATAAAATTTTATATTGGAATATTAAAGGCCTAAGAAAATAATAAAAAAAAATTCTCTGTGATATGCTTAACAAATTCGAGGTAGGCCTCCTAGCCATAGCATAACCATCTAATGATTCGAACAAAATAGGGAGGTTAGCTAATTTAATAAAAAAATTTTATGTCAAATGAAGATGCCCGGGGTAAGATATGGGTTTTCTCGAAAGAAGAATTATATTTCTAAATAACAAGCATGAGTGATTGATGGTTGTTTTCTTCAGTGTCGTGGCTGGAAAACTGCCTCAAAAGTTTTCTAAATTATACTACACAAGCTAAGGGATGGCAAGTGGAGAGCTCAGGCTCGAATCCACAGAGAAATGATGGATAGCTCATGCACTTATCTGTTTTTCAATGGTACTTGATGTGTATTTTTTAAGCCCCACTGCTTCTCTTCTTGCTGTCCTAACACCTTAACCAGGTAGTTAACACACTAACTCTATAATCAGAGCCGTATTAAGATCAATGAAACTTCATTAAGTGTGTTATTCTAAGAGTTATAACCGAATCATCATTCCTCTACACATATGATCTTTAGTTGCTCCTTCAAAGAAATAGACTAACCACCCTATTTGATTGAAGAAGTTACTATCAGTCAATGCTTAAATGAACTAACCGTGCGTCTAAGTCCATGCTAGCTGTTGGTTCGGTTTTTATCAGTTTAGATGGCCAATCTAAAACAACAAAAACAGAAACATGCACAAGTGTTTCTACAAACTCAAAATTAATACGATTGTTTTGTTTTTCTGAACTTACACCTCACCAATTTGTTTGAGCAGTCTCAGGACATGTAGATTAGCAGAAGAATGATGGATCTAGCCGAGCATGGCTGAAAGAACGAGCAAAACATCAGCAACCAGATTCATCATGGAACAAAGACAACTCCTCCTTGGTGCAGAAATTCTGCACTTCTTATTTCTGATTTTTCTGAAGGACAAGTACACGTTTTTCTCTTCCTCAATCTACCTCTCTTCTATCCCTCTCCCCTCTCTCTCTTATACACAAAGAGATGGTAAAAACAGATCAAAGAAATACAAGTAACAAATCCCTTGAAAATAGGGATTCCATGGATAAGATAGTTGTGCCAATCTATTTTTGACCGAGTTTTTCTCTTGATTTCTCTTAAACGTGGCTTGTATGTCTCTATCTGTAGGTTGTCTATCAGGACGTGCAAGGGAACTCTTCAATACTTAGACAGAAAATCGTGATCTTCAACACGACAACCAAACTGCCAAAACTGTTTTTTGACAGCATTGCAGGCTGGTCAAGTTCGTTGCTTCCAGCATTTTTCCTGAACTTATGGTCTAATGAAATCCGTATATCAGAGCTTCAGTGTGTACCTGAGCTGCATTTGAACGTTTGGCTTCAGGTAGATCATGATAAATCACTCTGATGCACTTATGGCAGTCCATGGAAAATGCTTCAGGATCAACTTGGATCTGCTGCTGCATTTTCTGTTTTTATTCTGCAACTGAACTTGTTGCTGCTGTTTTTCAGCTTCTGATCATGATCAACTAGGTTCAGAACATCAGTCCTTGAGTGAAAATGTCCTTGATATAGGCCTATATAGGCCTAATATGCATACATCCAACTACCTAATTCCTCACTACTTTATGTTGGTATTACATCCCTCCTCCCTCTTGATATAGCCAAAGGGTAGTGCTGGTCCATGGCTCCCCTGACTTCATAGAAGATCACAAAGTATCCCAGCATATAGTTCCTAGCCATCATCATATCAGCTTAGTCTTCATCAAAGTTGAACGTCATGATTGTCAACTTATCCATTCCAATTTTGGACTTGTGATATTGTTATGCAGCTCGGTTAAGCTTGATGAACTATTCCAATAATGAAAGAGGGTAGGATTTTAGTGTCACTTAGAATGAGTAGATAAGGTACTTGGTGTAGGTATAGGCTTCCTAGACTAAATGGCATTCTGTTCCTGTAGAGGATCTTCTTCTCCTGCTACTCTTAGGGATTGAATTTAGTCCTTGTATTTCGATCAGCAGTGGTACACCTATCCAATGGCTTGGCATGTGGTAGTACAAGGTTACATGGTCCATAAGGACTCCATAGGGACTCTACATGTTTCTGAGTAGTTGGGAGATTGAGTAGGTAGTGTATCAGGCTGCCATTCATCTGATTTAGAGTACTCTAGTGTGGTTTTATATGCCATCTTTAGAGATACTATCTGTGGGATAGATGGTTCCCATATTCTATGAGAGTATGTTCTACACCTGTACCTGTACCATGGTGATGCGGTGAAGAGAATAAGTGTGTTACAGAGTGCGGAGAATTTAAAGTTTAAGTTGACACTTCCTAATATCAGTACTGGTACAAAGAGACGGTGGATGTGTGTTGCTCCTGTTGACTATCTCTGCTTCCTATTCTTAGGCAAAGGGATTTTGAGCAGTGTGCTGGCAAGCTTACCTGTTCATCCCTGCTACAAAGGTCATAGCACTAGACACATCAAAACTTAATGTAGGAAGTGAGATTGAGCATCCAATTTGTTAAGGATATGGGAAAGAGGGGGGTTTAGCTTTTGTCCAATTTCAGGTAGCTTTTTACATGGTCTGCATGATGTTATCCACCTGTATGTCCTTACTCTGGAAGTGAGTTAGGTTCCCAACTTTCCATAGGAACCAAGTTGTGGTTTGCCCGATTGATGTCCAAACATCTTTGTTTGCGCTAAATGGTTTCAGGCCTAGGAAGGTGCGTAAGTCTGGTGCAGTTGTGGTTATAGGGCTATGGACCATACCTGCAGAGAGATAGAACATTCAAGTTGAAGAATGCTGAGGTGAGATACAACACCAATGAGAAGGACATGACTGTCGTGGTGCATTGCCTTTAGACATGGTGACACTATCTTTTGGGTACTAAATTCGTTGTGGTAACATAAAAAGTGTCGAACACCTACTTACGGTCTCAAAAGAAAGTGACCCCAAAGCAAGCACATTGGCAAGAGTTCTCGGGGGAGTTTGACTTTGAATGGGTGCATTGACCAGGGCACAATAATGTTCAAATTCACTATGTTGAAAGATAGTAGGGGAGTATGTGGCTACCCTGACCCTTGTTAAGATGGATTTCACAAATCAAATCTAGGATGCTTTTCAATGCCGATTCTTATGAAGGTGGGCGAGTGAGACGGCACTGGTTAGATGATGGTACGTTGTATGCGTGAGGTGGGCATATCCATGTGCCACAAGGAGTGTTGAGGCAAACCTTGGTGCGCGAGATGCATGACCCTCAATGGGCCGCTCATCCTAGTGTGGAGCGGATGACAACGTTGTTGGCTAGATAATACTACTGGCCAACGATGGAATACGACATTGAGGCTTATGTGCGAACCCTATCTTGTTTTTCAACTAGACAAGACCGAAAGGAAGAAAGAAGATGGCTTGCTGCAACTTTTGCCCATACCCGAAAGACCATGTCAATAAATCTCCATGGACTTCATTATTGGTTTCCCGAAGGTGAACGATATGGCTTTCATTCTTGTCGCTTGTTGATAGTTTGTCGAAGTATGCTATATTCATTGTTGCTCTGGACAAGTGTACGACGGAAATGGCCGTCTATCTTGTGTTCAAGAATGTGATAAAAAAAACTTTGGTCTATCAGAGTACATTGTGAGTGATCAATACAGTCGATTCAATGGAAGGTTTTAGATAGAACTCTTCAACATGTTGGGCATGGAGATGAAATACTCCTCAGCCAACCATCCCAAAAACATTGTTTAGACCGACTGGATGAATGCCTTATTAGAATATTTCTTGAGTCACTATGTCTCAGCAAGCCAAAAGGAGTGGGTGGATCAGTTGGACATTGCGCAGTTTAGCTACAACATGCACAAGTCATCCTTCACGAGCGTGAGTCTGTTTGAGCTAGCGTATGGGAAGAGCAGTTGCAAGTTCACCCGATATTTCATATGAGATTTGTAAAAATGTTCAATGCTGATGTTGCGGATGTAAGAAGGTGGGAGGTGAAGCAAGCACTTCCCATCGTGATGCAACAGTTTGATTGAGAAGTTCACAAAATCCCTGATCACAAAACCAAGGAGTATTGCAAGAAAACATGGCGCACATACAACTTAGTACGACGAGGCAAGCTGGTAGAAGATGCTACTTGGAAGAATGAGCGGAATTTGTGGCTGTTTCAGAAAGAGATCCAGGCTTATGTGGATGCTGATGGCTTAAACCCTATGACGGGGGCATTCAGTTATTCAAGTTGGGGAGATTTGTCACACCACTAAATTAGGGCTAAGCCCAGGCACAATGATCCTAACGTGCCTTGGGTCCTGAATGTGTTGGCTTGATGGGGCTCTATGCGAGCAAAGTCTAAAGTTGTGTGGAGGGCAAGTGTGGAGAGACGGACGAGCGCACATGCGCAATCCCGTACGACTCGCACAAACAGTGCTGCTACGGCGCACATGCCAACATGTGGTGAGCAGAGACCTATTGTTCTCTCAGTAGAGTTGGCCAAAAGTATGTGGTCTTAATATTTTACCTGCACAAGTGATGGTGGTGTCTCAATTGGTATGCTCAGAATGTGGAAAGGACATAGAGGCTACGTCCCCAAAATATGTTGGCTAGGAAAAGATCACCCCAAAGGACGACTAAGCAAAGGATTAGGCAAGAATATGAGTGTTCTCAAAATGGGCAGATAATGGTTAAGATTGGGCACACAAGTGGTGTATCGTACAACCTAAGTGGACACAAGGACTTGGTGGAAGAAAGTTGGTGCAGTGTCGGGTGAGAGCATTGCCCAATGCACGAAAGTCATCGACAGGCATTGGCGTGCACCGCGTGCATACCTTTGGGTCGTGCCATGAGGGAATTCGACAGTGCATAGCGCATGGCCCTGGTGATGCGAAGTGTTAAATCTTGGGAAGTGCACAACGCACAATCTAGACATTGCCCGCCGTGCAAGACTCAGAGAAGTTATTGGCATGAGACTTAGAAAAGCTATTGGCGCACGATCTCTGCATAGCGTGAGATTTGGCCAACACGCGTAACGCAAAACTCGAGCACGCTAAAGACTTTGTCAAGTACCTGACGACTACGCGAGTTAAAGGGCACCACCGCAAGGATCAACCGTGCAGGCCTAGTCAACTTGGAAATTTTTGCCCAACACCCCTTCTTCCTGAATTTGAGTATCTAGATGGCACTCTGAGGAGCTGCCACATATCCCACAATTCTATGAGCCCATTACTACGATAAAAATGTGAAGGTAATCTCATTTTGTAGTAGGAACTTGAGTTTTGAGTTAGAGAGAAAACTTGAGCACTTTCGCGTGCGTTGAGTGCCCTTGTAATATTTGAAGTGAATAAAGGTTGTAAACTGGGGAGAGCGTTTTCCCATATCTCTTTGTGTTCTTGTTTTGAGTGTGTTTCCAGTCCTAGCACTCCCTTCAAACAAAAGGCTAACTAGCTTGGGCTCTAGGACGCACGGGGTAAAGCCATGTAATACTCTGATATTTACCCTGTGATAGTAGTAGCACAAAACATTACCTCTTAAATTGCTGCAGAGAAAAGTTTTTTTCCAGCGAGGTTCTGGGTACAAACCTTAATAATACCTCTAACCTCAAATTTTATCGCAGATCTGAATTGGTGTAGTTTAAAGAAGTTTGTCAAAAACCTTTTTTCCAAAATGAACATGAGTAAAGTGATCTAAGAGGCCCACATAGATTGGAATTCTGCAATTCCATTATGTGCTATGGTGGTTTATCGCTGGTCGAATTCTTGACTCCAAAGACACGACGAGGACCAAAAATTTTTATTCTTTTATTTATTTATCAAACCCTTTAGATGGTGGAGGTTGTGTCGCAAAGTTTACCGGTCACATTGCATTTTTGGAGCCAATCTCAAAGGAGAATACTATATGTAGGCACAAGGATCGGGTTTGGGCTGATTCTACGGATAAGAGCCATTTCACCTTCCCTAACATCCTTTAATAATCCGTGGGAATAATGCGTAATGTAGGGGGTGTTATAGTTTGTATCAGAGCTGTTGCTTATCTTTTTTTGATTGGCAGAGCTGATGTTTATCTAACAAAAGTTATATTAGGAATCATGATCGATACTAGGATGGAGCAACTTCAAGCTTACGTGAGGGAGCAAGAGGATTGAATCACTATTATGGAAGGAATGATGAGCTACTACCAGAGCCAGGCCCAAGCCAGTCAACAACATGACACATGGCTTACTGGCTTTGGGTCAACAACATGACGCAAAGCCAGTCAAGAACTATTAATAATAAGGAACTCGAGACTCAAGGCGCTCGAGGAAAGACTGGCGTACTGGCATAACATGGCTTTGGGAAGAGAGAAGGGACATCAAAGAGGCAAATAAAGGGCAGCGAAGGAAGGTTACTGAGATTAGGGAAAAACTGCAAAGGGAACTGAACAAGTATGCTGCAATCCAAGACAAGGAGATAAAGGAGATCAATTACACTTTTCATGAGTTGCTTTTGGCTAGGGAAGAAGGAAGCAAAGCATACCATAAGGAAGTGACCATGGCCAGAAATGTTGTTGCAACATTACTGAACGAAGTGGTAACTAGTCAGAAGATGGTGATCGACTGTTGTGACATGGCACGTCAAGCTGAACAAGTTTTTAAAGAAGTTGTGAACAAATTAGATGGAAAGGCGAATGCGTTGTTGGATGAAAGGTTCAAGTTGGGCCACTATGAGGTAGAGCCAGAGGAAGAGGAATGAGAAAACTCCGAGTAGAATTAGGAAAAAGACTAAAGTTTATCATTTATGTCGTTCATTTAGCTTATTGAAAATTTCTTGACCAAACGCATGCTTTAGGAAAATCATTCTTTGATGAATATAAGTTTGAGTACCAAAAAATGAAACACCAATAATGTACTTCCAAGAGGGGGAGGGGTAAATTGGAGTTTTTTAATTTCTTTGAGGTCCATTTGAAAGCCATATTAGAATAATCTCGACTGAAGTATAATTCCATCGTTCGCTTCATATTCAAACAATTCCAACGCATTTGCTACACACATTATCGAGGTGTTTCATATTATTGAAAAAAGTTGGGATGTGTTTGTTGACGTAGGTTACATGTGGTCTAACTCTGCCACATCATCTATTAACTTATTGATTTACCAAAATAACCCTTAATCTTACACTATATAATCCTAAAATAGATTTGTCCTAACACTAGCAGCCCTATCCCATCTCTCACCTCCTTCGAACAGTCGCAACTATCCTTCACCATTCTCCCAATCGCCATTCTCTGTCATGCCACTCTTACCTCCGATGCCATCGAATGTCCTCGAAAAGGTTCTCCCTTTGCCTGTATGCCGCTGGGAAAAGGTCCCATAAGAAGTTTATGGCCTCGAAAGATTAGCAGGACGATCAAACCCCTAAGATTGAGATCCAACAATGATCAAACAACTTGGTTGAAAAGCCAATCGAGATGGACGACTGAAGGGTCGGGGACTACCTCCACCAAAAATCATACGACGAAGAGAGAGCAATTCACTAGAAAGATGCGATATGACCGACTCCTTAGGGTTAGGAAACAAAACTACCATGAAAGAAAATCGGTCTGGTATGACTATATAGATGACATGGATGACAGTGTCGAACTCGAATTCGTGGAGTAGCCCCCTTGGCCAAGTATGGAGTTGGGACACCCGACCTCAACTGGGTCTGAAGATGATGAGGTGGAAAAGGTAGATCCATGACTTTGTTTCATATTTTCAGACATATTTAGTTGTGTCTAAAAGTAGATCCCTGATGTTGGAAAAATTTCTTCACATTTTCTATCATTACTGCATTTTTTGGAAAAAAACAATAGTGTATTCATTTTTCATTTATTTTTGAATAGGTTGTTACCTTTCATGAACACCCATATTTTCGTAGAATTTTGGATTAAGTTACGGTACATGTTAGCTTGGCTCTTCTTGAATTTGGTTGTTGCAACTAGTGGTTGAATGGGCATTTTTTTGAGTTTGTGTAGCCTAGATCAATGTTGGTTTTTGTGACTGTGTAACCTGGATCAATTATCATTTTTGGTACTGTTTAGACTTATAACTCTACTGCTAATTCGGTTTGTGTTTGAACATGGTTTTTTTTTTTATAAGCCAAAATTTTATAAATAAGTATGTAATGTACATAGTGAATAGGAAAGAAACAAAAAGACTAGAAAAAATAAGGAGACTAGAACTAGATTGTCCTATCTACACTCAATATGAATCACATATAGAGACCACTATCTACTCTCATTGCAGATGCTATGGTTACTCTGACTTATCGTCATACCCTTTTTGGTATAGCCACGGGTGATTTGGTATATGGCTCCCCTAGTATCATGATCACAAAGCAGCTCAACATTCAGTTCATCACCATCATCCGCTTTTCACCAAATCAAAATGTCATGACTGTCAAATTGTCAAGATCCCATTTTAGAAATCTTGGTAACAACTCGATTAAGAATGGTGGACTATCCCTGTAGTGATAGAAAGGTTGTACTTCGGAATGCAGACTAACAAAGTATAAGCATGATAGTAGACTAGATGTGTACTATTGCAATTATGGTCATGTGTTCCCCCACTTTAACAACATCATTTGCAATTCTTGTATGCTGCCAATGCTCATGTTTGTGACCAGTGCACTTCCATGATAGAGTCAGAGTTCTTTTGTTTTCAGATTTTGGCTTTTGTAGCTTCTGCCACTTCTCATGACATTAGCACTCTCCAGGGATGATGTGCAAGGATTTCAAGTCCATTTCAACGATCCCAGTCACCCTAACTTGTACCTCATTTAGATTGAATGTAATAAGAAGGGAAAATTAACATATGTAGTGCAATCATACAATCTACTAAACATATAATTTTATTTACTGGTATTCCTCAACTAGGTCTGCAGTATCTACTTCAGCTGCTCAATGAGATAGGACTTGCTCAGTGGATCGTTGTGATGTGGATATTCCCAAATCCGAACCATCCTAACTTGTACCTCAAAAAGATGCAGAGCATTAAGAAGAATGTGATGGGGATATTCCCAAATCCGAACCATCCTAACACGTACCTCAAAAGATGCAGAGCATTAAGAAGAACAAACAAGATGAAACAGCTGATCTACGATCATATCATTTCAGTTTACGGTGCAAACATACAATTCAAAACTGGAAAACACATAAATTAACCTCCCCTGAAATTTCTTAGTTGTGTAGCTGGCTGGATAGCATGTTGCTGCTGCTCAATGAATCAGGATGGTTATCAGATCCCAGAGATATCCACTGCTAAGATCATATAAGATTCAGTGCCAAGTCTAGTGTAGACGCATCATACACTCCCCATTTCCTACCAGCAACAATACCTTATTCATTTAGTACATCAGGTTCAGTTCCTCTTACTCCTTATGCTGCAGTTTGGATACAGTTTTTCCTTAACCTTGGAGGCAGGTAACTAGATGCATGATCCAATCATTGAGTGAATAGGAGGAGGAGTTTGTTTTTGCTTTCATCCAGGACCATGCAATTCTCTGTGTTTTGGTGATAAGTCGTGAGGCATTGTCCTCACTAGACTGGAAATGTGCTGCATTTCTAGCAAGTCATATGTGCCAACATACTGCTACCCATATAGGTTCCCATAACTCATTTTCTACTTTTTGGGGCTTGACCGATAAAAACTCTTGTAGGGTAGGTGCTGGATTGCCCAGAGTCATAAGGGTTGGGGACAGCCATACTTTCAGATCAGTCCATGCTTTCACAACTATAGAGCAGTGGAAAAACAGGTGCTTCCCGGTTTCATGGGAACTCAAACATAGGGGACAGGGGGCACCCCGGGTTTCTGGGATTATTTTCCTTCTATGCAGCACTGCTTTAGTAGATAGAGCATTCTGCAATAACTTTCGCATGAAAATGATATTTTTCTGGGCACCAGTTTATTCCATATGGCAGATAGTACATCTGTTTGTTCTTGCGTGTATGCAGCTAGTTTTTGTGCAAGTATCTTATTGTAGGCTTCTTTGACAGTTTAGGCTCCAGCCCGGGGCGACTCAAAGTAATATTCTGATTATCCTGTAATTATGATGGAGTTGTCCTACAGGAAACACATGAATTCATTTAAATCAGAAATTTTAGAGTTTCTCAATCGTCTTCTCTAGTTCCGGGTCCATCTCCATGCGCCTAAACCAGTATCCCAATGTCCTAGATCTGTAATATATGCTTCTTTGTTTGCTGCTACTCTGTATAGGTTTGGGAATCTGGCTGCTAGTAACGTGCTATGATGCCACCCATCAAGCCAAAATTTAACTCCATGTCCACTCCCCACTCTAATTCTGATATACTGCTTCATCCAACTATTTCTCATCAATTTCTGCATTGTTCTCCACCAACTGGATTCATAAGAATGTCCTCTGCATCTTCCCATTGTTCCGCCATTAGCCACAGCTGGTCTATGTAATTCTCTGAATTCTTCTACTGACAGAAACCCATCTTTTCCATACTTGGATCTGAGCAAATCTAGAACTAGACTTTTTTCTCCTGCCAGTATTATTGCACCCCACTTCCCTAGCATAGCCTCATTAAAACTCTGAAGACATCTCACTCCTAGGCCACTCTTCTCCATTGGTGAGACAATCTTCTCCATGCTATCCATCTTATTTTACACTGACTCATATCATTGTTCCAAAACAGATTTCTCTGCTGTGCAACCAGTTTTTTGAGCACCTGCTGAGGAGCTTTGGCAACTGCAAAAAGGTGGGATGGTAAGGATGTTAGTACAGAGTTTATAAGAGTCAGTTTATCTCCTGATGAGATATTCTTATTATCCCACAGGTTCAGTGACTTGCTGAACTTTTCCAACACAGGTTTCCAAGTTTCAGCTCTGGATGTGTTGGCTCCAGCAAGTAATCCCAAGTATTTGAATGGTAGTTTCCCTATACCACATCCCATATATGCTACCATCTCTTCCACTAGATTCTGACTCATGTGTATACCTATCAGACTACTCTTAGTGTAGTTAATCTTGAGTCCAGTGGCCATTTCAAAATTTTGCAACAGAGCTTTGAATGTAGTAATGGTTGTCCAGCTTGCCTGTCCCATCATTAGTGTAGTGAATATGGGATAGCAGCGTCTTATCTTTCCCTATTTCCAACCCTTTGAACATTAGTAGTTGTATTGCCTTATTTATCATCACTGACAAGCCTTCAGCAGAAATCACATAAAGGAAAGGAGACAGGGGATCACCCAGTCTCATTCCTCTTTTAGGAAAAAACTTTGTTGTAGGACTCCCGTTCAGTAGCACAGATGTGGATGCCATTTGCAGCAGCTCCTTTTTCCACCAAATCCAGCAAGGTAGGAAGTCCATCTTGTCTAGGAAATCAAATAAATAATTCCAGTTGATGGTATCAAAAGCTTTTTCAAAATCGACCTTCAAGATAGTAGCCTGTTTCCTCAGCTTTTTAATTTCATCCACAGACTCATTCACAGTTAGTACAATATCAACTAGTTTCCTATTTTTGATGAAAGCCTGCTGTGTTGGGAAGATGATACCATCCAACACTTCCTTTATCCTATTTGCCAACACTTTTGACAGAATTTTTGTCATGGAACCAATCAAGGTAATCGGTCTATAATCTTGCATATGGAGTGGGTTGTCCTTCTTGGACACCAATGTAATGTGTGTTACGTTACTCCCTCTTGCTAACCTGCAGTTTCTATAAAAATCCATAAACATTTGTAAAATGTCAGGTTTAAAGAGATGTATAAAATGTTTGATGAAATTGAAGGTTTAGTCCATCTGGCCCGGGACTCTTCCTATTGCTGCAGGATTGGATTGCAGCCATGATTTCAGTTTCTGTGAAGGGTAAGATCAGGTTGTTTTTTGCCTCTGTTGTCAGCGTAAGAAACTGCATACCTGAGATCCTTGGTCTGTTCCATTCTACCTCAGTGAATCTTTCCTCAAAATGGCTCCTAAAGCAGTTTTTAACTCATCCGGTTCTTCCAGCCATTTATATCCCTTCCAGATCCCATTAATTGTGTTCCTTTTACTATGTTTGTTGATCCATTTGTGAAAGTAAGTCGTGTTTGCATCTCCTTTTTGGATCCAGTTAATTCTTGACTTTTGGAAATAGACACTGTGTGAGATCTTTGTAATCCTAGCTAGTTCCTCTTGGTGGGATAGCAAGGTGTTCTGCTCAGCCTCCGTAAGGGTTTCAGTTTCTGCTTTGAGATCCAGCTCGTTGAGTTTCTTGAGCATTTCTTTCCTTTATTCACCT
>JAOWBN010197181.1:0-15111 GCA_028565015.1 Pinguicula moranensis
GAAGAGTTATTTTTTGAAAAAAGGTGCTTATAATTGGATTATAATTTTAAGAAGGCTGCGCAAAACAGGGCCTTAGTTTCCAAATCATTTTAAGTCAAAAGAACCAAGTCCAGTCTGTCTAAATTTGCTTAGTTTCCTTTTCATTAGGCCATCCTACAATGCACTTTTCAGTTGGATTAGTTCTCCATCATTATTCCTTCTGATATCTCTCTTACTTTCAGCATTGAAAAGAAGTTTGTTCTGATCTAACTTGCTTGAGTGGGAAAAGATGTTTCCTTCAATAAGTACCATTCACTGTTATTCATGCATGACCTTTCTTACTCAACCCAAAATGGAAGTTTATAACTTTCCTGAAAGTGCAAGATCATAAATTCCCATCTCCTCTTGTTGGTGTTGAGAATATGACTGCTCAGCCAAATGGATGGGGGGCCAAAACAAGGGATTGTACAAATTGACCATTTGCAATCTGGTCCTTTTGACACAAATTTAGAAAGTTGAAAGCACCTATTCATACACTAAGGGAATTTATAGTTTCTAAATTTGAGGGGCGCAGAAGGTATATTTTCAATGAATAATTGAAAACGTATATGAGACCATCCACAATCCACAACACAACATACTCAATATATTCCCAACTAATTTGGAGTTTGGGGGGTCAGATGTACGCGGCCTTACCCTTAAGTGCAAACCATGAAAGGTAATATTTGTTTTTCTTATTTAAACTCATACTTAGTCGGAACAAAATGATTTCGGAATACTGTTGTTATAAAAAAAATAGATTAGATCAGCGATAATGGTAAGCGGGGTGTTCTAATTTGGACTTGAACTTGTAAAATCAGCTTCTCCGATTATAATAGTTAAAATCGAGAGGGGATAGGAGACCAATAGAAGTCTAGCTCTATCCCATCCAATTTAATTACTATATTATTTATACATTATTATATATATATATTTAAGTCATATTTAATGGTATACATATGTAATTAGATTTTTAAATTTTTTTGGCATTGAGAAAATAGTATTAATTCTAAAATTAATTTAAGTTGTAAATGTTTTTTTTGTGGGTAATAAAGATTAAATTGCACAAAAATTTTGCTCTACACACTATGACAAGTCTTTGGCCTTCAAACAATGGCAAAACTTCCAAGCACTATATATACATACTTAAGGTGGAAAATATGTACTCATGAAAGTCCGATGATGGCGAATCCAGTCAGTCAATGTTATTTCGGCCGGCGCCTTCTTAAAGGCAGTATGCCAAATCCACACTTGTACTTGGATGTTTTCCAGAATCTTGTCATGATTGAAAGTATCATTACAGAATCTCAAATTATTATGTATATTCCTTATATTCCAAGTAGTGCTGTGCCAAATTGCTTTCCACAAGTCGGATCCCCTTTTGTGTGCGGACATACCAACATGAGTTTGAAAATGTTCCATTGAAGAGTTGTGACCAACATAAACATAGCATAACCAGTGATATATAACTCTCCATATCTCATATGAAGCATCACATATCCAAAATAAATGATTGACATTCTCTGAGTGTATCTTGCATAGAGGACACAATTGGGTCTCCATAGGGAAGGACATTCCATGGACGATAAGTTTATCAGTTGTGGCGATACAAGACTGTAGTAATTTCCAACAAAAAGCCAACACACGATGAGGCATTCTCTTGTCCCAAACCTCTGCCAGTGTCGGATTGAGCATCGCCGAGGGATTTCTGTCAGTGAGGATGGCATTATATCCACTATGGACCGAGTAGGTGCCGGATGATGCGTCCGTCCAACGCCAGAAGTCACTAAAAGCTCTCGGACGGAACACAGTCAGCTGGTCATTTAATTCAATCAACAGGGAAGCATCACGTTGGCTTGGAGGTTGATGCCATTTCCATATGATCTGCCACACCGAGTCCTACAAGTACCATCTATCAGCCACCTTGTATTGTTTGTCTGCTGCCTGAGCATGTATTCTAGGTAAACATTTCGCTAGACATCCCAACCCAATCCAATTATCCTCCCAAAAATGAGTTTTCTTACCATCATCCAACACCCTATTGATACGATTGGTGAACCATCCATAGTCGGTGCGGATTATTTTTGCATAAATCGTGCTACCAGCGAGAAGATTTCTGAGCCTCAGGTAACGTGCTCAAGTCACTTTCTAACATGCGAGCACCAAAATATTTGGTCTTATCACATCACTCCACATGGATCCCTCATTCATTTTCATGCGCCAACCCCATTTGGCAAGCAATGCTAGATTAAAAGGATTTAGGTCCAAGATGCCCACCCTCCCTGTTTTTTTATTCCTGCACAATATTTCCCAGCTAACCCACAGGATAGCAACACTCGAGTCATAACTTGATTTCCACAAAAAAGTTCTACATATTTTGATCATCTCTTGAATAACCGACTTCGGTGCCATATAAAGAGAGAATTGATAGACAGGCATACTGCATAGAACACTCTTAATAAGTGTTAATTTTCCACCAAAGTTGAGGAACCGATTCTCCCAAGATAAGGTGCGCTGCTTCATGGCAAGAGTTAACGGAATCCAAGTGTTATGGCTGCCCAGATTTGCTCCAATCATAATGCTCAAATATTCAAATGGGAGATTCATAGTTGAGCAATGCAATAATCTTGCACATGCCGTGAGTTGCTCCTGTGAGAGGTTTATACCCAATATATTATTTTTCCTGAAGTTTATGGACAACCCCGACACCATTTCATAGATCCGCAACACTCCCTTCATGGCGGTGACATTGGCTAGATCCCCATTTCCAAAGAATAGAGTATCGTCAGCGTATAGTGAATGTGTATATATTTTGTCCCCACACCGAATACCCTTCAAACAATTCCTCTCCACTGCCCTCTTCAGTAATAGGTTCAACCCTTCAGTAATGATAACAAACAACAATAAGGATAAGGGGTCACCCTATCGCAAGCCACGCTCAAAGTTAAATATACCTGAAGAGGAACCGTTGATCATGACCGAACCATTCGCAGAGGTGATACCGCTACCTATCAAAGATATAGGACAGTAGTGCCTCAATTCCGATGGTGATGAAACTTTTGATGCCAGAACTATGGATGTTGCATTTAGTCCACGGAATAATTGGCCGGAACAATAAAATTCCTGTATGAAATCAATGTATTTTGTTTTCATTGTCTCCCAATGCGTTTGTAGGAATTGAAAGTTTATGCCATCGGGGCCCGGACTCTTTCTCCCCGAACAGGACCATAAAGTATCAAATATTTCAGTTTCCAAGAACGGGGCAATAAGCGTTCTGTTATCCTCAGTAGACAATTGATGATCACATTCCAAAATAATATGAGGGCGATCTAGATGTGTTTCCGCAAAGTATGAGGAAAAATAATTCAGAATGCCTTGCTTGAATTCTGGGATCGAATCCATCCACACACCATCAAAGAATAAGCCATGAATATTATTCATTTGTCTACGTTTCCGAACACATGCATGAAAATAACTTGTGTTTCCATCCCCTTCACAGATCCATTTGGATCAAGACTTTTGTTGCAATAGGGACTGTTGTCTACGACAAGCAGTTCTTAGATGACAAAGAGCAGATTTTTGGTCATTGATTTCTTCAGCTGTTAGTGCACGCACTTCACCCTCCGAATCATACCATCCCAGTTTATTTTCCATTCATCTATTTGACGATCTATCTTGCCAAATATTTATCTATTCCACACCTTCGGTTTTTGCCTCAACACCTTAATGGAATTGTGAAGAATTTGTGCTTTAGAACTTGGAAAGACAAATCCGTCCAAGTTTGATGTACAAAAGATAAAAAAAATCCGGATGTGAGTCCCAACAGTCCAATGTCGTGAATGGCTTTAGATCCCAACTGCCCACGGCAAGGTGTAATAAAATCGGACGTGATCCGCAATTGTTCTTTCTAATGCCGTTTCCAGTAGGTTCGGCCAAAGCATGTCCCATGAAGAGGAGAAAAGAAAATGATCCAGGCGACTCACACTAGTGCCTCGCCCATTGAGCCACGTATAAGAGAAGCGTTGAAGTGGTGGATCTATAAGTTCATTGTGCAAGATGAAATCATTAAAGTTTCTCATATCAATAGTCAGAGGGCCATGAAAATTCATACGTTCATCAACCTTGCGGACGGTATTAAAGTCGCCCATGATACAGGTAGCTCTGTCGCCAACATCACCTAATATATTGGATATCTATTGCCATAATACTTGTTTCTCCTCAGCACCCCACTCGGAATATAAACATTGAGAATCATAATATGTGTTTGACTAGGCAACCAATTCCCTTCAATAATCAAGATATGAGGAAGAGACGTAATGGTCGTTGCTACAAATGATGTTTCAGATCAAATGGATATCAAACCTCCCGACGCACCTTGAGATGGGTTATATGCCCACACAAATTCAGAGTGATTCCACATTTGACGAATCAAAAATTGATCCACCGATTCCTTTTTTGTTTCCTGCATACACAAAAAATCCACAGAGTTCGAGTGTGTTAGTTTTCGTACCTCTTCCGTGCGTCCTTGGATTCCCAAGCCACAGACATTGATAGATAGGATTTTAAGAGTTGGAAGATGTCCCAGATCGGTCCACGGTGGATGTATCAAGGATTACATCTCTCTTTTCCATGTCTATCAATCTAGCAATCATGAGCTCATCTGGATGGGGGCTACGGACTCCCAGAGTCTTTCCTAAGCTCTAAATAAAGGCAACCTCGGCATCTACTTGCGGTTGTCTAGAGTTGCGTCCGAGTGGACGAATATTTTCATCAAACCGGTCAACATTTGTAGTAGCAGCCGCGTTGCCCAGTTCTTCGTGCAAAATAATAGGGCCGTGCGCGATTCGGCGTTTCTAGGAGCAACTCCTTCTCAACCTGAGAGCACTTGTCCTGGTGAGCACGCCCCTCTTGACGTTTGGAGCTTGACTCCTTATTTTTCTTCGTCAGTTTTGGTTTGTTTTGGAGTAGAGTGTGCAAACTGGAAAAGTCCATATTAGCTTGCATAGTCGCAGATGTGGGAAGAGCTTTAGATTTGTTATCCAATATTTTGTCATCATGTTTCGTTTGAATTTCAGCCTCTCCAAACTCCATGCTACCTACCACTTCCTCAGCTAGGTTCCCAAGAGTATTGTGACTCGAGCCCTTTTGCATAATAGAATTAGGTGCTATTTTCATCACATGCTCAGGATTACTTTTCTCTTGCAACAATTTATCCGTTTCCATTTGTGGCGGATCAGGGAATTCCTCCGGACTCAGAGCAGCTTGCGGTCTCGGACCACCAGAGGAGGCCAATTTGTTCTGTGCCACATTTTCCCAACCCCTACCACGGAAATGCTCTTCTTCAACTGAAAACCAAAAATCCTTCATTATCCAGCACAATTCTCACGCTTTCAGCAATAAAGTTCGGTTGTGAAATTTGTACAAGCATTCTTGCTCATTGCTTCATATTACGTTCAGCAGTGTTCTGATCAAGGCATGTGAATTTACCAAAGTGCGAAGCCAGATCCATAAAGAAGGTTGGGTACCAGCAATGTAATAGTGTGCCACGCACTTGAAGCCAAACTTCTCGGAGTACCATTTGTACTGTTTTTGCTCCATGGACGCATCTCCTTAATTCCAATCTTGTTCGCCAAATCCTCGTCCTTCTCAAAACGACTTCTAAGTTCATAAGTCGGGTAGAATATTAGAACCTCTCCACCATTTAAGCTGTAAATGTTAAAATATTAAGTTAATCAATTTTAAAATAAGAATAAAATCTACATACAAAGGTAATAAATAATATACTTTATAAATTATTTATTCCTAAACAAATAAAAGATTTATTTCCAAAACTAAATTAATTTCCCATTTGGGGATAAATTTCGGCATAATTGTGTTTGCATTTGTATTTTTCTATGTTTAAATCTAATGTGTAATGAATTTTTAAAAATCGTTCTGTGTCGATTATATTTAAATAAAATTGTATTTTTGTTGCAAATTTTTATTATTCAAAGATTGAATACATCATATAAGAAATTTGTAATGATAAATAAATATTAAAAATAAAATTTGATGAAAAAAAAATACAATTCTCGGGGAAGGGGCGAGAGGGTTGAGGTTGAATCATGAGATATTCGAGAGCAAATAATATGAGAAAGTTGGGTAATTACTTGTTAGTATGAAGAAGTAAAAAAGTAGTATAATAAGTAAGTAAATTTTAAGAAAGAGAAAAATAATTGCATAACCTAAGCCCATAACTTTTCAATATTATAACTAACGGTTGAAGAGTTCCTTGGTCTATTGGTTGAAAGGGGGTGTTTAAATTGGAGTTGAGGTAAGGACGGATCTGGGAATTGTTTTTAATGAGGGCTAAATTTTTTTCTTGGGGTGCATAAAAAGAATTTTAGGAATGAAAATAAAAATTTTCACGGGTAATGTGTTCATGAAAAAATAATAATTTTATCCACCCAAATAATAATAATAAAAAAATTTAACCATTTAATATATTATAAAGTTAACTTTCAATAAAAATTATATTTTTTGGTAAGTAAAATTTTATTAGACGCCAATGACATATCACATTACAAAGATCTTTGCCCAATGGCCACGATTTTTAGAACCACACTCAGTATCACAATTTAGACTTCAGATAAGTTACTGGCAACAAAGTCTAGGGAGTCTTAGCCAATCTGCAAGTGGTCCCTCGGAAATTATTCTTCGTTGCAGTGATCCGATACCATAAGCTAACTTTTTTGAAGTGTCCCTGACTATTTATCACAATGCATCTCATTTCGCTCCCTCCAGATTGCCCAGACCACAGCCTGCCATACTGCTTTTCAAACTTCCGAACCAACTCTGCCTGTGAGTATACGCATGTGTCTCTTACAATGCTCCATGGGGTCTGATTGCGGTGAGTAAATCAGTTTCATCTAGGCGTACACAGGCTTCCAAATCTCCCTTGCGTGTCTAAATTCGAAGAACAAGTGCTTCACATTTTCAATTTCTAATCCACACATCATGCATTGTTGCACCGCCGAGTCCACCGCAACTCCCCTCTTTACCGAATTGTCTATAGTTTGTATGCGCCCTTGCATCGTTCTCCATGCAAACAATTGGATACTTTTTGGCGCAACCTTCCCCCATGCCATTACCAAGGATTTCCTTTAAGCAGTTATTTGGTTGGTGACTTGAAACAACACTTTATAGGCTTAAGAAACTGTGTATTTCCCAGCCGAATTCGCTGTCCAATGCCAGAAGTCCATGCCCTATTCAGGTGGGGTAATTCGGGGCACATTCTCCATCAAATCCTTGAGTAGATCTAACTCCGTACGACACAATTGTCTTCTGAATATGAGGCACCCCCCTTGCCTTTGATTCTTCAGCTACGGTAGAGTATTGCTACAAGCTGAGTTTGTACAAGTGGTTGAACTGTATCGTGAGACAACCCTCTCCATTACAATCATATCGTCAGAATAATGTCTTATCCCCACTAATAACCGCAAGCTGCAGACACTATTCAGTCAATCCTTCTTTGCTTGAGTCCAAATGCCTTTCCAAGTATAGGAGACAACATTTGACATTGAAGTTATCAACCAGTTGCATAAATGATCTCTCTGATGGAAGTACTTACTTCTTATCAAAGCACCCCATAGGCTTTCCGTGTCAGTCCTGAGGCGCCACAACCACTTGCCAAATAACGCCTTATTCATTATGGTGATGTGTCTATGACCAAGACCACCTTCCTTCTTCTCATTGCACAGTTCTTTCCAAGCGACCCAGCGAATGGGCCGAATGTTAGTCTCTTTCAGCCTCCATAGAAATGAGCTCAGAGTAGATTTTATTGCCCTAAGAACCTGAACTGAAGCACGAAATAATGATAGTTGATAGGTAGTCAAGCTAGATAGCACCGCATTGATCAATGTTACTTTCTTGCTTGAGACAAAACTTGTTATCCCACCTCTGTATCCTTTTCCTAATAACTGTCAACACATTATCCCACATTCTTATTCTGGATGGAGAATCCCCCAAGGGTAATCCAAGATATACTATAGGTAACTTCGTAGATTGGCAAAGCAACATCCTAGCAAACCTTCCCAACATTTGATCCTGTAGGTTAATCCCATACAACTTGCTTTTTGCAAAATTTACGGACAAACCGACATTGTCCCAACTTCCATCAGCAAATAGTAGTGTGTTATTTGCGTATTGGAGGTAAAACACATGCAACTGTCCCACCTTGATTCCCTTCCATATTCTCAATTGAACTGCACAGTTGATCAGCATATGGAGACCCTCGCCCACTAGCAAGAATAGAAATGAGGATAGAGGATCACCCTGCATTAGGTCTCTCTTTAATTTGAATTCTCCCGTGCTGCTTCAGTTGATAAGCACAGCCACAAGAGGAGAAAAAGCATACTCTTGGATCCATCCAATCCACTTTTGGCAAAATCCCATTATTCGCAGCATATCTATAAAAATAAACCACTCCACTGAATCATAGGCTTTGGCAAAGTCTACTTTCATCAAGACTGAACTCTTCCTTGACTGCTTAGCAGAATGTAGTACCTCATTAGCCACAAGCACTCCATCCAAAATTTGTCACCCTTATATGAATGTCGTTTGTTTCTTGGCATAACCTTCTTCATCCTATTAGTTAGTAGCGTGGACAAAACCTTGTATCCACAGCCTACAAAGGAAATAGGTCGAAAGTCATCTGGGTGCACAAGATTTGTCACCTTCGGAATTAAAGTTATGACCGTCAAATCCATTCCTTAAGAAAGTTTGTTGTTCCTGTGAAACTCTTGAATAAAGCCCACAAAATCAGCCTTCACTACCTCCCCATGACATTGAATAAAGAAGAAATTATACCCGTCAGTTCTTGGACTCTTAATTTCCTCTTTGGAGAACTCTGCAGAAGCTCAATTTCAGCCCCTGATACCTGATGCTCAGGCTGTAACTCCAGAGAGGGCCGAATCCAGTCCTCTGTATCATAGTGGTTCACGAAGAATTGGTTATCCCTTCCTTCACCTTTTGGACTCCCTCTATCTATCTCCCATCCATATGCATGCCGTAAATGTGATTCATCTTTACGAGGACAGAAGGCACACTAGATCGACTCTCAGAGTGTTCGGCAAAATGCCTAGATTCACTACCAAATCATAGACTTCCTCCAAGGACAACTTTGAACATCTCTCCCTCCATCTCAACAACTCTGGATTCTCTAGTCGAGGGGTTCTGAATTCGTCGAGTATGTTCTTGCAGTCTCTGTTCTGGACTCAATTGTCTACTTTGAGCATAGTCTTTCTTTTTTTTGCCTCAATGGACGATAATTCGATAAGTAGTAAAAGCGATAACGGGTCCGACGATTGCGACAATGAATCTAGGCAGGAAATAGCAATATCTTGACCTTCTCGGGACGGGGTTAAGTTTGTATCATTACTTCCTTCCACCAAAGCCGTCCTGAGTGGATGGTAATTGGGCTCCATGCCTGATTTCAAAAGTTGACTTTCTAATTGGGAAGTGAATTCGCCATTTTGCACCAAATAGGCGGGCAGTGAAGCTGGATCCTTCCTTGTCAGACCATCCTCATTGGTTCCAGAGATATTTGACATGCCGAGCTGTTGAGGCGAGATTGGACCCTTCCCCCTATCGACCTTTCTGGCCAACGGATCTATAGGGGCAAGGACTGCTTCCCCTTCCATGCGTGTCATCCCGGATGCAATATTGACATGATTATTTTCCTCAAGCACCTCACTCGTGTCCTTTACCTCATCGTTTTTTGTCATAGTTGCAGGTAGTCTTTCCTCGAGAATAGGAGCCGGTGTTTCATTTGTTTTTTCAATAATCAACTCCGATTAGACTCTGGATTCCGGTCACCTAAACCCTGCTGAGTAAACGAGGACACCCCTCCGCTACCATCCTGCTTGTCATCTTTCCCGTATATGCGTGTTTTATCCGGCAAGCGTGTCCATTCCCCTCATATTGTTTCCAATCATTCATTGTTTTCCTAATTGGTATCCATCTCCCGGAGGCGGATGATGCTTACCCGACTATTCTACTACCTGAATGTTGAAAGTAGCCTTTGGAGTTTTCACTTCTATTATCTGATATATCAGGTTATTAGAGGTGGTTAAGACATTCACCCGCCCATACTGCATTTCCATCATATTGATGGTTTTCTCATCAATAGAAATTAATGTCCCTATCCGTGTCGCAATTTCAATGAAAAACCCTTTGTACCGACAGTGCAATGGTGTTCCTTGTATCTGGATCCACGCCAACCAGGCTAGCTGCCCATTAAGCATCTGCATGACCTTAATGAATGCAGGCACATTCTCCCCATTATTTCCTCATCGTTCATTAATCGACATTGATCCCCCACGAATTTTAGCTTCACCAGAACCTTGCCCCTTTCCAAGCGAACCATCACGCCCCCAACATATCCAGCTTCTTGTAGGATCTTATTGAGACTCGCAGTGTCCAATATCGGTACCAGAATCCCAATAAGACATTGTAACAACCATTGGGATGCTACTAGATTCGGACAAAACTCCACATACATGCATTCCTTCTGTACCAGACCATTATCAACGCCCCCGAGCCACTCTTTCAACCTCCTTTACTAGTTTGCCGACTTTCATGGACTCCGTGAGCCAGACACGCCATCAACTGAAACGAACCCACCCAAATGGAATTAAGCTTCTCCACCAAACCCTATTTCACTGATCTTGTAGCAAATCACACAAACCCAAATCAATTACTCGGATTTGTTATCTTCTTTGGGACATGGACATAACCAACATATCCATAACCCGAGAAGACCTACCATATCTCCTTCTTCTTCCATGAGGGAGGAAGTTAGTGAAATAAAAGGATATAGATCCGGCTAATAATCTCCTAATGTGTTCAGGAAGTGCTTTCCTGATTTAAACCATAGGATTAGATGTTTCCTCCATCTGTGTAACCATAGGTTGCTTCTCACGTCTCCGAATCGGAAGCCCATGCTGCATCTGCATCTGGGTCCACATTTGGTGATACTGGGTTGTCTGCACTATCAGTTACAGTCTTTTGAACTAATATTTCAGGCGATGTATGTTCATTCATACTAGATCTCGTGATACATAGTGGACGGAGCATTCTAGAGGGAGAATTATGGAAGCATGAGGTTTTCAATTAATAAATATTAACACATCTATATATTTTTATATATTTTTTTTTGAAAAAACAAGGCTAAAGGGGGAGGCAAACCTAGCTAGGCCCCACTCTATCCATCATTGAGGTGATGGGAGCATTAAATCCTTCCCAACATCAAAGTCCAAAATTGGACATCAAAGTCCAAATTGATGGTTGGAGGTTGCAAAAGAGTTTTAGGACGATAATTCACGTGTGATCAAATGAAGATTCACACACTATTTATAAATATCATTTGCCTATAAATAAATAACTTCCTGGATCATTTTTCACAACCAAGAATCATCCTAAACATTAAAGCGCAATGTATAATAAAATGATTGTACCTCTAATATTCTTCAACTGTGGAATTCTTCTATCCCTACCCATGGTTTTTTTGTTTGTTTGGGAGTTTTCACGTAAATTTACGTCTTTTATTTATCTTTAATTTTATTTTCACCAAATTATTAGTTGCAATCTGATTTTATTCGTCCTGTTCCCTAGATACATGGATCATACCCCATATATTCCACCTACCCACCTCCTCACTTGTACCATCGTATTAACTTTTTTTTCTACATTTATTATTGAAGTTCAACTCCGATCAAGCATGAGAGGAATGGCAAATTGTGGTATGAAGATTTGAAGGGAGACCAAAGCCAAAAGAAGAGACCGTATGATTATGTTATAGGCATACCTATTGTAATTTTATCTAAATAACTTATTCATTCATTTAGACAACAAAAAGTGAAATGAATTCAACTTGGGCCCTGCCACAAAAGTAAATTATAGCTTGCAAATCTGCTATTGTATACTTTATGTCTCATCAAGTTAGGAATGACAATTTTGTAGAGTGGTGCGGCAAGAATGATATAGCGCATGGATTATCCAGCACACGGACGCACGGACAGGGGCAAAATTACCATTTTGCCCCTGTGTTAAACAGGGATGCTGTGTTTCACGTGGTGCGGGGTCTTGGAAGACCCGAACTCGTCCTGCTCCCCCAAAACTCTGCCTCGTGTCCCATCCCATCCCGACACGAGACAGAAAAATTTGCTATATGCCCCCAACTGCGCCTTCCCCAGTCCATCCAATCCAATCTCATATATTTTTTTAATAATTATATACGTATATTTGGTAGGTATTGCAATTATATACATATAAAATGCTTATAAAATATATGAACATAAAGCCTCATCGATGTGGGTTGGAAAAAGGCTCTTAAAATCCCATCAGGGGGAGGATCCATTTACGAGTAAAGAAAACCGCCACGAAGACATATTCAATTAAATCCCAAGGCCACCTCAAAGGATGGATCACACCTCGAAGGTTTCGCTTGTACCCACAACACGGCGATCCGAGGGAAAAATGCCTCGTATAAATAATGAGTTCCTTTATGGTAGATAGATACATCCCCAAACAAGAAACTGACTCGCGTCGCTTGACAAGCTTATCTACCTTGAGTCGCTGATAGAAAAGTTAACGAATAACGACCACCGCCCACAAGTGAACTGTATAATTAACTACCATAGAGATATAAAAGTACCAAAATACCTTTTGTAACTCATACAAATAGGTCATTTGCCTAATGAGAAAGACAAACAATTATTAGGGAACAAAGTTGAGTATGCACTTTACCTATTTCTGTGTCTCTCTTCTCTCCAAATTGTATGGTTAACCAAGGAATTGAAGAAAAATATATTCACACCCCTCACATATTTTTTTTGGTTTCATCATTTGCGTAGTCCGTCGTGACCATTTCTCATATCCATTGAGAAGTTCTTCCTGCTACTAAACTTAAGATGACAACGTTACGAACACGAAATTGATCCTTTGTAAGCCGGGGATAACAGTTGTGGTAGTAAAACGCCACCTCCACCATTACTACCTCCACCGCTGGTTAAGGGTGGCAGTGGCAGTTCAATATATGAAAATGGTGGCAGCCGCGGTAAAGGTGGTGGTAAGCGCCACCACTGTTATACTAAAAAAAAATCATTTTTAAAAATGATTTTCGACTTTATTAAGTAAAAAAAATGGTTTTCTTTTATAAAAAATTTACTCAAGAAAAAAGATTACTTTTCTTTGCTAAGAAGCAAAGAAGATACAATTTGTTGCCCACAAGGCCCCAAAAAGCATTTGGAAGAAATGTTCAAGTAGAATGAGGTATTTATATGTATCTAGTTGGGAAAAGTCTTTTGTGCAATCTGTGTAGGACAAATAGAGCATTTGTCCCACACGGATTACACACAAATGCTTTGCCATTTGATACCTATACCCATTCCATTTCCTCATTCATCCCAAATCCCATTTTTGACCTTTTTTGGTAGAAAAAAGGTTTTCTTTAGTAAACTTTTATTCAAGAAAAATGATTAATTTTCTCTCCATCTCTGAAATTCAACCTTGGGGGAACCATGTTCTCGTCTATCAGATCGACACCATCTCTCTCAAAAACCTGTGTCAACAGCATTCGATAAGGGAGAATACGCTTTGCTTGCTTGGTCGCTTTAGAGGGTTTGATGGTGGTGACCATGTGTTCAATAATCAAACCTCCAAGGTTATATTTTGTTCTAGTCAATAAACACCACATCAGGAAAATCTCAAGAAAGTTAAACATTTGAGGCAATCATATGATGAAGCGAATGGCTCATTACAGCCAAATCACTAGCCCTTGATTGCATTTCCATAGTTAGCGGCTCATCATCCATAAGAACCTGAAATATTTCAATGACAGTAACACCATTTGGCACCAACCACTTGCTACATGCAAAGTATTCTAAATTTTTGGAGGATATCTTTAAAATTCCATTAATGTCTTCCAGATCTAACACAGTCCTCTTTCCTTTTACCCCACTAATTACTGTTTCATCATCAATACTCTTCAAATGAGTGTACAAAGTGTTGAACAAGTATAGCATAGAGTAGCCCTGGGCAGTGGTTGCGGTAAATTTTGTTCTGCCCGCGCCCGCCAGACCCGTGCCCGTGCGGGTAGCGGGTGGACGCGGGCGCTATTTTTGTGCCCGCATTTGTTAGAGGGCGGGACGTGGGGAACACTTTTTTATTAAGCGGTTACCACGTCCTGCAACAAAAAAAGTTTTATTTTTTTAATCTTTTTTACTTTACTAACTTATATATTTTTTTCTTTTACGCTTTTACTTCTCGTTGATTTCTGTCTAGGCTAGGGTTTATGTTTATGTTCTGTTCTTTTCTCCTTCTCCTCTTCGTTCAGTCTTCTCTTCTTCCTCGACGCCTCCATGGACCAGACGTCTCAGCTTGTCTTCCTCGACGCCTCCACGGATCACGAATCCTTTCTGAGTATCACTGGCGTTTCTGAAGCCATTGCTTTTTAAAGGCTTAAGGTAATATTTAGTTTAAATCTTTTCTCGCAATTGATTTATCGAATGCTGTTCTGAACAACTGGATCATTTCATGGATATTTGGGGGTTGGAGAAAGTGTTGACCATCACCGCTGATAACGCGACTCCGAATGACAAAGCTTTGGCAAATTTCAGGAAAATACAAGATGAAAAGTTCGGGAGTATTGCTGGACACATCATCCAAAACCACAATCATTTACAGGTAACTTTTATCATAAATGCTTTTTTGTTAACTTTCAGTTATTAACTTTGAATTCTTAATTTTCATTCATAGGTACGTTGTAGTTCCCACATTCTGAATTTAATTGTAAAGGAGGGACTAAACGAGTTGGGAACCGCAGTTGAGAAGATGAGATCCCTCGTAAAGTATGTGAGGTCCTCGCCAAAGAGATTGGAATCGTTCAATATGTATGTAACACTACATACTCGCCTCGAAAAGAAAACGGCGTTGAAGGATGACATACCTACGAGATGGAATTCAACTTATAAGATGCTTGAATCAGTGTTGAATTATGAAGAAGTGTTTGTGAAGATGATTGATGCAGATAAGCCGCTTGATCAATACTTGAAT
>JAOWBN010197192.1:0-15111 GCA_028565015.1 Pinguicula moranensis
CGAGGTTCTTAAAAGCCAATTATAATTTTAAGAAGGCTGCGCAAAATGGGCCTTTAGAGTAGCCTACTCTTTTTTTTGGTAATTTAGAGTAGCCTACTCTAAAGTGAGATAATTAATGGTTTGTTTTGTAAATTTTAAAAAATAAATTTTTAATTTTAATTTTTTCTATAATATTTTAAAAACAGTGTCCGCTCTCTTTTTTGGATGACTGGTGGTATCCGACTATTTGTCGACTAGTCCACATGGACCTACCCGTACGACTCTCCGGGCATGTCATAATACCGGAGTCTGACCACAACGTCTGCGTCTGGTGGGAGTCAAACCCACAACCTCTGCATATAAGGAGAGTTATGGGGACATTTTGGACCAATAGGGCAACCCGTTGGGGTTAGAATACTACTTTTTTTTCTTTCTAGCTAAAACTCATTTTATGTCCACTCTTACTTCTCTTTTTTCTTTTCTTTTTTTCTAGCTAAAACTCATTTTATTTTTTTTCTAAAGTAGTTAGCATACTACTTGTTTTTCTTTATTTTATTTCTAATAACAATTCTGTCAATAAATAAAAGTTATTTTAAAAAATTTAAATGTAAATATTATTTAATTATCTTAAAAAAAATTGATTGTAAATATTATTTTTATATTTTGTTATTTTCTTATAGTTTTCTTAAATAGTCAAAAAGTACAAAAAGAATGAAAAGGAAAGTGAAAAATAATTATATGTACCAAATAAAAAAAAAATTATATGTACCAAATAGACCCTAAAATCATTATTTTGGTCTAATATACGGGAGTTAAAATAAATACAATTATTATTTATTTACCCAAGCACCAACTATTGTTTTAGATGGATGGCGCTTTTTAACAGTGGTTGAATTGCAGATAAAACAATTAAAATTCAGTAAAGAATTCGGGGTTGCTTGCATAAATCGTTTAAAAATAAAATCATTGCAAGATAAGATTTTGTAAAATTGTTTCAGAATTTAGAATAACTTTACATAGTTTATGTCCAGTGTCAACTTATCAGATTATTTTCTTTTCATTTATTAAAATAAAATAATTTAACAAAATAAGTAATAGAAAAAATAAGTTACTTCATAAATATTATTAAAAAAATTAGTTTTTGATAACTACTAGTTTAAAGCCATTGTCACTTCAATTTGCTAAATGAAACCATAATCTTTTTAAAAAAGTTGCTCCACTGCTGAACATTCCAAGAACCACTTCTCATTCTGACGAGTGACATAGAAATAATAGAAACAAAATGTAAAGTTGGCTATATTTTTTCAGGTAATTGACTAGAGTTGACTTTTAAAATAGCGTAAGAATTCGCTTGGTACGCTGATAAAAGAGAATAAACTTGATCAACTGAAGATTATACGAGTTTGTCCACTATTTGATACACACTAATTATTTCACGACCCGAATAATAACTCTTCGGCCCGGATAACTTGGTAACTATTCAATAAATTTTATCCCAATTTTTGGACGATTTATGTTTATCTGCCTATGTCCCACGAGTCTCTTTACCAAAATATCCCTACATTTCATCAAACAATATTTACACGTTAACCAACTATAAAAACCCTAAAATCTTGCAATGTTATTGTGCTTGTTGTTTGTTGTTTGATTTTTTTTTTGCTTTCGTTTTTTGGTTCACTGCGAGAGAGAGAAGAACCAAATTCTTTTGCATAATATTTAAATCATTTGACAAATTAAAACACTCCAAATTCAAGAATCTCTCCTTCTCAAGAATGGTCGTCGTGTTCCTCCGAGCCGTCTGTAGCCCGCGCAAAATTTCTTCAGGTGATATTTTCGCTACTACTACAGTCCTCCCGAAAATTCACATGTTTTGTCTTCATTGTTTTCGTTGTTTGGTTCCTAGTGTATGGATTCATCAAAATTTTTGGTTGGTTTTGATTTTTTTTTTTTTTGGTTCATTATGCTCAACCTCGAAAACCTTGCAATGTTGTTGTATTTGTTGTTTGTTTTTTTATTTTTATTTTTTTGATTTTCGTTTTATGGTTCACTGCGAGAGAGGAGAACCAAATTCTTTTGTGTAAGTTGCTGCAAGGACAAGAGTAGAAATTTTGCATAACTATCTTTGTTGAATGATTTCTTATGTTTGTTGAAGATGAACGCACATTCTGAAGTTTCACAAATCATGTTTTGTTGTGTTTGTTGAACAAAATTCAGGTATACATCATTTTGGATATTGACATAAACAACGTAAACTTCAACACAACTTCATCCAAAACATATTCGTTGGAACGAAAAATTGGATAATCGTAGGAACAAAAGCTTCATGTTGAACAAAACACAACTTCAAAACATATTCGCAGGAACAAAAAATTCATGTTGAACTAAAACAAAACATAAAAAAAATCGCAGGAACCAATTCAACACAACTTCATTACAAAACAAAATAAGTTCTTACATATGGGGTACGTTGCAAACTTGTCTAATAAATCATAATATACTAAGTCCATCAAACATCAAAACATGAAATTGGATATCAATCTACATGAAGAACTCGTGGATCCAGGCGTTGGTGGTATGTTCGGCCGTCACATAAGAGGAAGATTCACCACCTATGGCAAAGAGGGGCCTAGAGACGTCGCAGTTCACATCCACCTCGTCGTCCACGACGATCGGATGCTCCTTCGAATCCACGATAACCTCTGTTCTCGTTAGGCCTGGACATTCGGAAATCAGAATTCGGAAATGATCCAAATTTCTTTCGGAAATGGAATGTGATTTCCGAACCAATCCGTAGTTTATTTCAAAATTTGGAAATCCGGAAATCGGTTCAGGATTTCCAAAATTTCATTAAAAAAAATTCAAAAATTCAAAAAATCGGTTCAAAAGATCCAAATTTAAAAAAAATGAATTTCAAAAAATCCTTCTTTGAAACTCCCCCCATATTTGTTCTCAAAAAACAATACTTTACATTGAACCGGAAATTCAGAATTTCGGAAACCCAAAAACAATTCGGAAATTCGAAAATTTTGGAAAAAAAAAACACTTTACACTAAACATATTTAAAAAAAATAAAAAATTCAAAAAATTGGAAATTCGGAATTTTCGAACATTTTTTTCCGACCCGATCCAAATTCAAAATTTAGACTTTTGGATCGGAATTCGGAATTTGGAATTTCCGAATTCCGAATGCCCAACCTTAGTTCTCGTCAAATCTATTATCGGCGGCAGAAGGGGGCGATTCATCAAGTAACTTCGACCTTCGTGGCCATACATTCGCAAAGAAAACCTAGTGGAAGATTTGAGAACTGGGCGGCGGGGGTGCGATTTGGTTGGTTTCAGAACTGAACGCGGAGGAGCAGAATTTTTTTTCTCCATGGCGCGGCTCATGGCGAATGAAATGGTCTTCTGGAGAGATTGGAGCAATAAACTAGGGTTTCTTGATAATTTGACCAATTTATACCACTTCCAAGGATTTTTTTCGTAATTTGACACACAATTTAATGAAATTCCAAGATAACATGGTTGGAATAAGCTAAGCAGGTATCAAACGGTGCATACTAGTGGAGCATTATCCAAGCGCCCCACTACCAAACGGAGGTTAGACAAGGTTATCCCCCAATAGTCTCAAGGTTATCCCCAAAATAGTCTCAAGGTTATCCGCAAACTCGGATTCCACTAATCCGAGTACCAAATGGACACTTAATGTTAGATGTTATGTTAGAGGCAACGAAAGCAATACATAACTATAAAAATATTTGTGGGTCATTGCAAAAATTGTTGAAATAGATATTACTAAAAGTAATAAAAATAATTTAACATACTTTTTTTTTTGTTTTGAAAATGGTGTTTACCTTCATTTTTCTCTATTATTGTCTCTAATTTCTTAAAACAAAGGTAGACTAGACAAGCAAATGATCCGTCTGACTCAGTTGAGTTTGTAACCATAGGCGGGCCAGCCTAATATCCAGGCTTAGCGGACAAACCGACATAACTACATCCTTTTATATTAAATAAATTATATAAAAAAAAACAGGTATTGCACGGTCGACAAATGGACAGGCTCAGGTGCTGATACCCTTGAGTCTTGACGATCCTGTTCGTTGTTTGTTCATCTAATCGACGTAATCAAATTTGAAGTTTAAAATATCACAAATTAAAAACCTATTTATTTAAAATGTATTGTGAAAGAATATTAATTAAAAACTCAAAGATTGGTGGTGAATTTGCAATAAATTCCACTTATTCTAATGGTATATCTTATTTTATAGATTGCAATGCTACATAAATTTTAATAAAATCATAATTATAATAGAATCTTATATATATTCTTTTTAATATTATCACCTTAAGTAGGGGTGGATAACGGATAATGAAAATGACGAAATTTCGTTACCATAATTCATCACAACGTATTCAGTATATTCTCAACTAAGTTGGATACTTGGGGGGTCAGATGTATGCGATCTTACCCTTATAATTATACAAAAGGTCCGTTTTCGTTGCGACCTAATATGTATTGCGTCATTTGATGTATTAAGTTCCAGCAACTTCACTAAATAGAAGTATTGGAATTTAATAGAGCCATTTTGCTCTAGTGCATTATTAGGACAAAGTTAAAAAAATTGTCAATGATGACTCTTCCAACTCCATTCACTAAATCGAAGCACTGAAAATCCGTTACCGCTACCGCTAAAGGCGCTGATGATGGAAATGATAATAGTAATAGTTAGGGTTTTAGAATCTGCTAAAATAACGATAACGGTTAAGGCCATAAGTAGCGAATTTCTGCGCTATCGCTAGGGGTGGCCAAATGGGACTGCGGTATTCGGGATTTTCCGAATCCCGCAGTCCCGAATTCCCAAACTCCCAAAATTTTTGGGAGTTCGGGACATCGGGACGGGACTGTGAATGGGCATCCTGGTCCCGAAATATTTCGGGACGTGAACGAGAATAGTCGTTCCTGGTCCCAAAATAATTTTTAGGCACACCCGAAGCCCCAAAAATTTTGGGACTTCGGGAAATCGGGACGGGATCGGGAATGAGCGTCCCAGTCCCGAAATATTTCGGGACGAGAACGGAAACGGGCAATTCCCGTCCCGAAGTCCCGAATGGCCATCCCTAGCTACCGCCAACATATTATATGAAAATGAAGTAACGAATTTTCTTTATCACTATTCCATTACCGCTAAGGTAGTGAAACACCAGATGGCAATAACGGTAACAGATCTATCGCCTCCTTACCTTAGCGATAACGATAGTCGATATAATTATTTCACTGCTGCTATACCTTTATAGTAAACTTTATTGACTAAAAGTCCTTACAACGCTAGGGAAATCTTTATTAAGTTGGACCTGAATAAAAAATATGACCCCAAAAAATAATTGTGCTCCCAATATCTTCAAGTACCAACTGCCAACAAGTGTTTGTCGTGGACCACGTCAGAACCGGGAATTCGGACAAAAATCTTGAGGTACATAATCCACCACCAATTCCCTCTGTCCCTCAGCCACTTACACAAGAAGAGGATCCAACATCAATAAATTGAGTCTTGCATTTTCCAACTACTTGCCACAAAAGCAAAACACAACCTCTTTTTTCTTTATTCCCCATTTTGACCTTATTGTTCCTTATTATATATATATATATATGAATTTCTTGTGATATTGTATACAAATAAAATTGTGTCCAATGTCCATTGTCATGACTTAGACAAATCCATATGCACAAAGAGATGGTGGACCTATTCAGTATTCTCTATTAAGTGATGGCAAGTCTGTAATTAAAAGTAAAGTGCATTTGGTTTTGAAGTTTCAGGGATTGGATTGGATGGATTGTCTTGGTCATTCTCATATATCAATTTGGGATGGTCTCCTTCCAATTGTTGGTAATAAAGCAAGATTCTTTTTAGTTAATTAGTTGTTTTGAAGTAATTTGAGTTTAGGGTTTAGGGTAAAATAATAGTGGATAAAATTATGAAAAATAAACTATATGTTATATATAACTTATCAAAGAAAAAACTATATGTTATAAGGGCATCTTATTTACTTGCACCTTTCAACTATAGGTAAATGCACACTTCCGTCGCATACAATTCTTTGATATTGCATTCAACTCTTTTAGTAGGCTTCAACAAAATTGTTTCTAGACAAGAAAATTCTTCATAATCCCTCACCTACCACATAAAAAGCAAATAAATTTCCATTTTGAGTCGCATTGCAATCTATCTTGGGAGGGTCAAAAAGAACAATGATCACATACAAAAATAAAATAATAATATTGTATATTTTATTAAAAAAAAAAAGACGTCAATAGATTTCGGTTCGGTTACGTGTCTTGGATCGCTGATTGGTTGAAATCCCAAAAAACAATTAAAATAAATTTTAAAAAAATTAAAAAAAAATAAACGCAATAAATAAATAGTGATAGGGCAAGCAGTTTCATTTTCCTCCACACCCCTTAATAAATTTAGAAGTCGCCTGCATCTCTTATGAATGGGAAATGAAAAACTTCTCCTCACATTTCCCACACCAAAGGCAAAAACCAACAAAGCCAGACGAATCTCCGAAAACCCTACACGCGCGGCGCGGAGAAGAAAACGGAGAAACGGGGCCGCCGACGCCGACGTGGGCAGCCGACGATGATCGGGATCGGGAGGAGAAGGCGCGGTGCGAATGGAATTTCAATCTCTCCGCCGTCGTCTCATCCGCCGACGGCGCCTCCGATATCATCGGCGCGGTGGAATTCAACCACAGCAATTCGCTCTTCGCCACCGGCGGTATCGCACGGAAGATCAGGATCTACGCCGCCGAGAAGGTGACGGGCTTCGCCGGCGAGTTCCTCAACCACGCCGCCGCGTGCGAGTTCTACATCTGCACGCCGGCGAAGCTCAGCAGTCTGAAGTGGAGGCCCGGGTCGGGTTCCCGGGTCATCGGATCCGGGGACTATGACGGGGTGGTCATGGAGCATGATCTGGAGAATCGCGTGCCCGTGTTCGAGCGGGACGAGCACGGCGGGCGGCGCGTGTGGAGCATTGACTACTCGCATTGCGATTCCTCCGTCGGCGCGTCCGGGTCCGACGACGGGACCATGCAAATGTGGGACACACGCTGCGAAGGGTCGAGTTCCGTCGCGGATGTCCGGCCCGATCCGTTTGCCGGTAGTCCCGTCTGCTCGGTCGAATTCGACCCGTTCGGTGGGACCCTGCTGGCCGTCGGATGCGCCGACAGGAAAATCTACGGGTACGATTCCCGGAGGATGGTGGGCCCACTCTTCGTGCTGGAGGGCCACGAGAAGGCCGTGACGTACACGCGATTCCTCGACCCTAAAACGATCGTATCTTCCTCCGTTGACGGTTGCTTGAAGATGTGGCGGACGGAAGATGACCGTCCGATCAGGACGTACAAAGGGCATGCTAACAGCCGTCGATTCGTCGGGTTATCCGTGTGGCGAAATGGCGGTTTGTTGAGCTGCGGCTCGGAGGACAACAATGTCTACGTGTATGATAAGAGATGGAGCGACCCGATTTGGGTTCAAGGGTTTGAACCCTCATCTCCGGCGCGGATCGGCGGCGATTTCGTGAGCGGCGTCTGCTGGGGTCAGGGCGGAGAGGATCGTTGCACGATGGTGGCCGGCGGATCCGACGGCGTGTTGCAAGTCTACGAGGGTGTAAGAAAAGCCAGCTCGTAGGGTGAAAGATAATGGCTAGTTTTTTTTCACTTCTATTTTTCATTAGATAAATTTTGTTTTTGAACATTAAAATATGATGATGTATTTGTTAATTTTTGCCACAAGAACACCTGAGGGCAGAGATATACACGACAAATCGTATGATCATTTGCTTGCTCTTTGGGTGTAATGGTATATTCTACTCTCATTATTTTCTTTATTAATAATTTAAAGCATAATTATATAGTCCTAAATCACACACTCTGATGTCTAATTGTCTCTTACTCGAAGATCAGTAGTGATTTTTTTTTTGCACATTGTTACGATACGATATCTATTGTGCATTATATTTGTATTTATTATATTAGTTGTTTATATATTGTGGTGGGCAGATTAGTCTTCGTGAATATAGAGTTTATCATTAGGGTTCTTGTACTTAATGTTGAGGCCGTCAGTCGTGAATAGGAGAAAACTTTTCACAGAACTGGTGGAGTTTTACATGGTGTCAGAGCGTTAGGAGTTTCTCGGTTAACATTCGTTTCTTGTTAACGTTCGATCCTACAAGTATTTTCTACAAGCTTTCCTCTCCAACGAATTCATGGGCGCCACAATCAAATCCGATAAGACCAAAACCACAACGTTGTCTGGAATTCCCGTGAGCGTGTATGGGTTGTTGGCCAACGATTAGCCAGGGAATGTGATTACGCCAGTGGTATTTTGGGGGAATAATTATAAAGAGTGGGCTCTTGCTGTGTGAGTCGCTCTTTGTGGATTGCGAAAGTTGAAATATGTCGAGGGTAAAGTTGCTCGTCCGATGAACGAAAACGATTTGAATGAGTGGATGACACTTCAGTCGTTGTTGGAATCATGGATTTTGAATACAGTTGATATTAAGTTGCAGAAAAACGATCTCGTATAGTGAAAACGTTGTCGTGTTGTGGTCGTATATGCGAGAACGGTTTTCGGTGGGTAGTGGTGCCCGTTTATTTGAGCTCAAAATTGCTCTTCACGAATGTAAACAGATGGGGGCCAAGCTTGTCCAATATTTTGGACGTTTGACTGCATTGTGGGATGAAATCGCCACTTATGAACCTTTGTTGGTATGTTCCACCGAAGGTTGTAAATGCAAAGTGACGGAGACAACACAGAAGAGGGATGATGCAAATAAATTGCATCAATTTCTTATGGGTTTTGATGCCCATTATAATATGCTTCGATCTTAGATTCAAAACTTGGAGCTTGCGCCCACGTTGATGTGCGCCTATTCGATGATAATGCAAGAAGAAACCTTGCAGACAAGTGCAAGGACGCGTGAGGGACACACTAACGCCATGGCCTTTGCTACTCAAACCAGACGATCTGCTGAACCTACTGATGTTGATGATAGGTGGTGCGAACATTGCCAGAAGGGACATCTTGTTTTGAATTACATGGATATCCTGAACATTGGGGGACTGGCCTTGGTGGTGGCAGATGATGCCTTGGTGGTGGCAGACGAGGTCGTCTTCGTGGCGGTGTTGCTGGTCGTGGAGCTGCTGGAGGACGTGCATCAGGTGATGGCGTGGCTGGAGTTGCTGGCTGTGGGGGAGGACGTCCTCAACAGCAAGCGAATGTCTTTGCTGGCCAAGCAGTGACTCCGTCTGGGACGCACAATGCATTTTCGGAGCTCACACCTAAGCAGTGGACAATAGTATTTGAAGCAGCGAATGCGCACCGTCCAGGTGTTTTCGGTGATGAATTGAGTGGTAAGTTGCAGTCATGGCTTCTTGATACAGCAGTGTCCCAACATATGACAGGAACACGACGAAAATTGCAATAAGTCAAGTCTACATCTCCGGTTATTGTCAGTATGCCTAATGGAGAATGCACGGTGGCTGATAAGAAAGGCACCATTTCACTGGGGCACAACATCCATGTGGATGACGTGCTACTAGTTCCATCTATGAAATGCTCACTTGTTTCTGTTTCGCAACTTACCAAACAATTAAATTGTATGGCTTCGTTTACTCATGAGTTTTGTGTTATTCAAGACCTACCTACGAGAACGGTGATTGGAGTGGGGACGCAGCATGATGGGGTTTACTTTCTGAAAGGATTGAAGAAGGCTCAAGCTTCAGCTGTCGTCAAATCTGATCTGTGGCATCAGAGGTTGGGTCATCCATCTAGTCGTATTTTGCAGTTTATTTCTGGAATTTCTAATTCAGTTGAGACACATGCTTGTGATGTTTGTTATCAAGCGAAACATACTCGAGATTGTTTTAAAGACAGTTCTAATCGAGCAAGTACTTGTTTTGAATTAATTCATTGCGATGTATGGGGTCCTTATCGTGTTAAGTCCACCAATGGCGCGAGCTATTTCTTGACTATTGTTGATGATTATTCACGTGCAGTGTGGATATATTTAATGCGTGCAAAATCTGAAGTTAGTAGCACATTTCGTAATTTCTTTGTCATGGTTCTTCGTCAATTTTGCAAGCCTGTTAAATTGGTACAAAGTAACAATGGGAGCGAGTTTGTTTGCCTTCACGATTATTTTGCAGCTGAAGGTATTTTGCATCGCACTTCTACTATCAACACGCCACAACAGAATGGACGGGTTGAACGGAAGCATTGACATATACTGAATATTGCTCGAGCTCTCCGGTTTCAATCTCATCTACCTATTCAGTATTGGGGTGAGTGCTTGTTAACAGCAGGCTACCTTATAAATTGCACTCCAAGTCCGATTTTGAAGAACAAATCTCCGTATGAAGTCCTTTATGGACGCCCGCCAAATTATGGATTATTACGTGTTTTTGGGTGCCTTTGTTATGTTCGAGTTCAGTCGAGAACCAGGGACAAATTTGAGGCTAGAAGCAGAAAGTGTGTATTTCTCGGTTATCCTTATGGCAAAAAGGGATGGAGAGCACTTGACATTGAGACACACGAGTTTATTGTATCCCGTGATGTCGTCTTTGTGGAAAATATTTTTCCTTTCAAAGAATGGAAATTTCTTGGTGAATCTGATACATCCGGCAAAGGGACAGCGCCTTTGATTTCGTCTTCCGCTGCTGCACCATTCCTCTTGGATATTCCTGGAATCGGTACTCTGCCCGATCGAGCCGCCGAGGAAGCTGCTGATACTGCCTCACGTCATGAGGCTTCCTTAAGTAAAGAGGTAGATGCCCCTCTTGAGCCCTCTCTGCTAGATGAATTTGCAGAGAATTTGTTCGCCATTTCTGCACAGACATAGCCCGTCGTGGCTACTGAAGTACCATTAAGTACAGTTGCGGCGGAGAGTGGCGTTAATCGTCACAATGATGTACTCGGTCGTGGTCGCAGAGAAAAGAAACCGTCAGTTTTGCTGCATGATTATATTCTTGATTCTGATACTTCACTAAGTAAACCCCCTCATGCTCGCGCCTCAACTTTGATGACCTCCTCAGGTACGCGATACCCATTAGCGAATTATATTACTTGCTCTCGTTTCTCTGCTTTGCATTCACGGTTTTTGGCAACGGTTACCTCCGGTTTTGAACCTCACACATATGGCGAAGCTGCTAAATTCCCTGAGTGGCGCAAGGCCATGACCGCCGAGCTTGATGCTCTTGAAGCAAATCATACGTGGATCCTTACTACCTTACCACCTCATAAGCACGCCATCGGTTGTAAGTGGGTTTTTCGCATTAAATATAATACTGATGGATCGATTGAACGTCATAAAGCTCGGTTGGTAATTTTAGGAAATCGGCAAGTTGAGGGGATTGATTTTAATGAGACTTTTGCTCCCGTGGCGAAACTTCTCACCGTAAGAACGTTTCTTACGGTTGCTGTCTCACGAGGATGGCATCTGCAACAAATGGATGTGCATAACGCATTCCTGCATGGAGCTCTTGAGGAGGAAATTTTTATGAAGCCACCTCCAGGTTTTTCTGCTTCCCCTGGTCAAGTTTGTCTTCTGCAAAAGTCGTTGTTTGGGCTTAAACAGGCACCTCGATGCTGGTTTGAAACATTTGGGGGCAACCTTGGTTCGTTACGGCTTTGTTCAATGTATTTTGGAAAACTCATTATTCAGCATGGTTCGAGGGAATATTTGTGTGCATATTCTCGTGTATGTCGATGATCACATTCTGGCGAGTAACTCGGTTGCTGCTCTGGATCATCTCAAGAGCTATTTAAATAATCACTTCAAAATGAAGGATCTCGGCACATTGAAATATTTTTTGGGTATCGAAGTTGCTCGTAACTCACAAGGTCTTTATCTTTGTCAACGGAAATATGCCACGGATATTATTGATGAATGCGGTCTTGTTGGCTCTAAACCTGCGAAGTTTCCAATGGAATCTAATCATCAGCTGGTCTTGATGCAAGGCCGACTCTTACTAATCCCTCCAAGTATCGTCGCCTTGTCGGGCGACTTATTTATCTCACCATTACCCGGCCGGACATTAGCTATGTCGTTCATGTTCTTGCTCAATGCATGAATCAGCCTACTCTCGGTCACTGGGACGCGGCACTGCGTGTTGTTCGCTATCTGAAGGGACACCCTGGTCAGGGTATTCTCTTACGTCCTTCGGATTCGTTGCATTTGACTGCCTATTGTGATTCTGATTGGGCGAGCTGCCCTTTGACCCGTCGTTCTGTCACCGAATTTATTGTTTTCTTGGGTGATTCTCCGGTATCTTGGAAAACGAAGAAGCAACCCACTGTATCTCGCTCATCCGCCGAGGCTGAATATCGATCTCTTGCGGCGACCTGCGAGTTGAAATGGTTACGGGGTTTGCTGCATTCATTGGGCCTCGTCACGGCACTCCCTATGCGTATTCATTGCGACAGTCAAGCTGCCATGCATATTGCTGCCAATCTGGTGTTTCACGAACGCACTAAACACATTGAGATTGACTGTCATTTTGTCCAGGATGAATTGAAATGAGGTTTAATTTGCACCAAGTATGTTCACACCTCTCAGCAACTCGCTGATATCTTCACTAAAGCGCTGGGTGCCGATAAGTTTCATCAATTCCTCTCCAAGCTTGGCATTCTCGACCTTCATGCTCCACCTTGAGGGGGGATGTTATAATATATATATATATATATTGTTGTATTATATTGTGCAGGGCAAATTAGTCTTTTGTATTATATTGTGCATGGCAAATTAGTATTTGTATCAGCTAGAGATTGTAATTAGGTTTTGGTTCTTGTACAAAAACGTTGAGGCCGTGAGCCGTGAAAGATAGAAAACTTTTCACAGCAATTGTAGAATTCTTCAAATTCTTCAAATACCACAGAGCAATCTGAATCCATTCCATCTGATCCAAAGCTTGTGACTCGGAGCACAGACACCAAACTGAAGCTTAAGTTAACAACGTTGGTTATTTCATTCCAATGAACAACAGAAAATCATTATATGCCAGTTTTCACTACCTCTGTCTAGATTTTAACCGTTTGATATTTCATCAATTAAAAACATTGTTGTTGATCTAAAATCCTCTCTAAGCATGTATTCTATCACGGGCCAGCAACACGCATAAAAATTCCTAAAGATGGCCAAACATCTCATGCTTCTGAGTCACACAATTCGGAGAAACTAAGATGCCTAACAACCTTTAGTAACCTTTCAAAGGGGCAGGCACTACATTGTCTACCGACCATTTAAATGATGGGCCTGGCCATATTTGAATTTGAAACTAAGCTTGGATTCTCGTTTTCTCCTTAAACGAAAAGGGTATATGGAATTATGGATATGCCTTTGGTCTTCACTCATTAAATTCTCTGAACTTATAATCATTAATACCGAATTTCACCCTATCCGTCCTGATCAACATTCACTTATTACTGAAATGAATTGCTGTAATTTTTAATTTGGGGACAAAAAAATGACCAACTTGTCTAGTCCACTTCTTCAGTTTTCATCTTTAAATAGCCGTGGAATGGATGGGATGGGATGGAGATCTCTCTTCGCAGAAAAGTTTGTGCAACGACATGATCTTCTAAGGTGGGCCAAATTTTCGTTGGACTGAAGAGATCTTTGATGACAACTGAGCCCTGCCCTGCTCTGATCCACATCCAACAACTCTTTGGTATAGAGCTTACTAAAGAATTTACACAGTACAAGTCTAAATTTCTCTACACCGACCAAAAACTCTTGATTAGGCACACAACTGAAGATTACACTCCTCTTCACCTCAAGCAATCAAGATGACTGCTTGTTAGTGTTAATCACTTGAATATGCTATCTTCCACTCTCACCTCATAAACTTGAAGAGAGCATAATAAATAGCAGATCTAAAAACTAGAGAAAAGTGAAAAGAGTCAAGTCAAAGAAGAGTTAGAATCGGTTAGAATAAAAAAGACAAGTAGTGTCTGCTAGAGTACCAAGTCAAGTAGCTGCTAGAATAAGATCCTAGTTTCTGGGAAGTTACTACATGAACTATTCCTGTGTATTTATATTAGAGCAGCATGTAAGGCTATAAAAGTCAGATAAATTCTGAAATAAATAACTTACCTTCAGCTTGTAATCTTGTCTTGAGCAACACCTAACAAATTGATATCAGAGCTTTGAATGAGCCTGAGCCTGAGACCGAGAGAAAAAAAAAAGGAGTGAGAGGGTCACAACTTTGAGTGATTCACTAAACAAAGTGAGAGAGAATGGCTGGAACAATTACTGAACAGTGCAGTGGTTTGCGAAATGAAGATTGGCACATCTAAGTCGCAACTGGAGGAAGCGTTAAGACAAGATGGGTATCATGATCCCATCATTGAATCGATGAATGGCTGGAACAATTACTTAATTTTGCTACAAAATGAAGAATCAAAGTGGAAATTGATGAATAGCTTCAGTCCTGTTCTAGGATCAATACTCAAAGCTGTTCGACCATGGACAACGGAAGATGAGCCTGAGTGCCCAACAAGATTATGCTGGGTCAGGGTAGATGGGGTTCCAATAATGTGCCAAGGAGAAAGATTTTATCGATGGATTACTCGGAGGGGCCTTTATTCAAATAGGAGCTACACCCAAAGAGACGAAAGAATTAAGATCGGGAACGGTGCTGCTACGGACTAAAATCAAAAGCCAAATTTATGCCCAGGCAGAAATTAAGGTTGGGGCAAAAAACTATCATATTTACATGGCGGAAGAGGCGAAGACACCGCTTGCTGGAACCCTAGCGGCAACAGGAGTACCGATAACGGCTATGCAGCCACAGCATAAGAATGACAGAGTGGCCTAATTGGACAACTAGGGCAGTACAAACTCAACAAAATCGAGAATCGAAGAATCAAATGGGGCAAGCAATGGTATGGCGCGAGAAACAAAAAGCTCAGACGGCGGAAGTTATGGAAGGAGGAATTCCCCATACCTCGTATATTGCTCGTAGCAAAGGTAATTGTCGAAGCGACCCAATTAAGAATCCTGTGGAAAGACAAGTCTCTTGTGACGTGGGCCGGCCTCCTTACACACATCTTGCAGGATCCCGTAGAGCCAAGAA